>VDFB02118147.1:11835-85710 GCA_007258455.2 Sequoia sempervirens | reverse complement strand
TAATTATAGTTGAAGTTTAACTAGTTTTGAATTATTTCATCATTATTATGACCAATCTCTTTTTGAATATCACGAAATGGTTTGTAGAGTAACAATTCTGAGAAACAAAATTCACACCCATTTTTCGAGTCAGGTGGAGGGATTGATTGGAATCTTGGAAATACTTTGACTATCACTGTTGTTTTTATTGGATTCCATTTGTTCTCTATCATTCTTTTGGGATTATATATTCATGATTTTGTTGCATCAATAAGCGAGATAGATTCCATTGGAGGAGGCTTATTTTTGTATGCATTGATGAAAGATATTTTTTGTTCTTCATTAATATTTTCCACATTCACTGCAACACATTTGAAAACTTCAGTTGAGACATTTAGTTTGATAAATTTTCTACTACTTTTAACTAGTGGGAGTTCTAATAACATATGACTTATTTCTTGAGCTCCGATATCTCTTTCTATTAGTGTTTTTGTAAGTAGTTTTCTATAAGTTTTTGCAGCTAAATTATCTGTATTTTCTATGTTTGTTAAAGATGTATTAGCATTTGTTGGTACATTTCAAATCTTTTTTCTGATTTTGTTGCATACTTTGCAATATATTTAATTACAACATGTTTTGATAGAACAGGTTTCTAGTCCATATTTTCCCTCCATAGCTATAGAATGTATTGATTGTGTGAATTGAATTGTTCATCATTTCTAGTAGGGTCAATTTTTTTCTCACTAGTTTCTAGATCTTCATATAATTTAGCTCCTTGCAAATTTAATGGCCAAAGAGCATTGTGCCTATAATTTATAAAATTACCAAGAATTTAATGTGAGTAATGGCTTAGAGAAGTATATTTGGTGAGAAGTCAATTTTGTCATGTCAATTGATTTTGGATCTTATATCATGATGATTAGCTTATCTATCTTATTACATAATCTATATAGGAAACACTGAGATATATCAACTTGTTTGAATCCATTTTAGAATTTTGAAATTGATGTGTGTTTATCATAATGGATTCTTTAGTTGCACAATAATATAATATCATTGTCTTATCTTCTAAGAATGTATAACACCATGAAATGTGTATGATATTGAATATAAGGAGAATGAATATTATCTAAACGTGAGGACATTTTATTGAATGGATAAGTATATAATTTACATTAGTTGTATTCTAAGGCTTGTAGCCTATGATTTATCTTAGAACCCTAACCCTACCCCTATTTAAATTTGTAATTAAACCCTAAACTTAATCCTAAATGAACCCTAAACTGAACATTACTTTAACCCTAACTATAATTGAATATAATCCTAACCTTAGTTGAACTCTAAACATAATTAAATATAAAGCATAAACATAACCCTGATTAATTCCTAATCGAATCTTAATTGTTACCATAATTGTAACCCTAACTCTAATCCTAATTGTATTCTAACCCCAACCCTAAGCCTAACACCAAAATTTATCTTAGAACCCTTACCCTAATTGAATATCAATTGAACCCTAACCCACCCCAATTGAATCTTAGCCCTAATTAAATCCTAACACTAACAAGTTAATTAATCATCTTAATTATAATTGAAGATCATAATAGTGAACCTAGTTGAACCCTAATCCTAATTGAATCCTACCCCTAATTGAATTCTAATCCTAACTTAAACCTAACCCTAAGTATAATTGAATTCTAACTTTAACTCTAATTCTAACTCTAATGATAATTTCAACTCTAATACTAACCTCGATTATAATATCAAGATCAATTATAACTATATTACTAACTGAAACCTAATCCTAACGATAATTAAAACCTAACCCTAGGTGAACCCTTACCCTAACCTAACATTTACCCTAACCCAAACCCCAATTGTTCCTAACTCTAACTCTAGTTGGGTCATAACCCTAATTCCAACCCTAATCCTAGCCCTAATGTTTATCCCAAGCTTTATCCTATAACCCTAACCGTAATTGAACCCTATCATAACCCTAACCCTAATTAAACACTACCCTAGTGCTAACCCTAACCATAGCCTAACCTCAACCCTAATTAATCTCTAATTGAATCCTAATTGGAGCTTAATTCTAATTGATCCCTAACCCAAACCTTGTCCCCAATTCAACCTTAATCGTAACCCTGATTGTTACCTTAATCTAGCCTCAATCACCCTAACCCTAATTTCAAGCTTTATCTTAGAATTCTTATTGAACCCTAACCCTAATTTGATTGTAATAATAATCATAACCAGATTCTAAATAATAAAAAATAAATAATAATATTCTATGAATTATTTTTAAATTATATGATAAAGTTAAGTGAAAATATAATGCTTAAGTACATTAATTTTTTAAAGATAGATAAGCTAGTTTTAAATATATTATTTTAAAAACTTATTTTTATATGTAATAATAAATTTATTATATTTTATTTGTATTTAATTTTGTAATTTTAAATAAAATAGAATATTAATTTTTCCTATGAAACATTTTTTTTTTTTTAAATGTTGTTTTTTTCAATGTTTTAAATATATTAATTTAGAAAAATACTTTTATGCATAATAATAAATTTAGAATATTTCCCTTTTATTTAATTTAACTCTTAGTACCAACACATTAATTTTATTTTAGAATTTTAAAAAGAACAATTACTATTTTTCATTCTTTATAATTTTATTTCTATTCTAATATTAAATATCTTTTACAATGAATCAAAAAATATTTTTCTTTTTTAAAAACTTTTGATTTTTTTTAATTATTAATTTAGAAAGTTATTCAAATGAAATAATAAATTTAGAATATTTGTTTTATACTTAAGTTTTTAAATTTTAGAAACTTATGTTCTGTGTAATAATTTAACTTATATTTTTTATACTTGATTTTTTTAGCATATTTTTATGTGTAATAATAAATTTAAAATATTTTCATTTTATTTAATTTTGAATTTTTTAAATTTTAAATACATTAATTTATTTAGAATTTTTAAAAAGAACAATTATTTTTCATTCTTTATAATTTTATTTCGATCATTTTACAATGAATCATTTTTAAAAAAATTTAAGTATATTAATATAGAAACTTAGTTATATATGCAATAGTAAATTTTAGAAACTTGTTTTTATGTGTAGTTGTTTATAAATAATAATTATTTTTATTAGAAAATATTAGTTTAAATCTCAAGAGATATGTTTTAAAAAGATCTTGAATATTTTTAAATTTTAAGTATATTAATTTAGAAACTTATTAAATGAAATAATAAATTTAGAATATTTGTTTAATATTTAAGTTTTTAAATTTTAGAATTTTTTTATGTGTAATAATTTAATTTATACTTTTTATACTTAATTTTTTTTAACATATTTGTTTCATTAATATTTGTATACGTATATATATTATTATTATTATTTTATCTTATTTTTATTATGAATAGTTTGAACACATGATTAGGAAGTTAGTAGTACCTTTTTTTTAATTTTAAAAACATTAATTTATTTATAATTTTAAAAAGAACAATTATTTTTCATTTTTTGTAATTTTATTTATATTCTAATATTAAAGATCATTTTAAATGAATCAAAGAATATTTTTCTTTTTCAAAGATTTTTAATATTTTTTTAATTTTAAGTATATTAATTTAGAAACTTAGTTATATAGACAATAGTAAATTTAAGAAAGTTATTTCATACTTTATCTTGAAATTTCTTTTTATGTGTAGTTGTTTATAAATAATAATAATTTTTATTAAAAAAGATTACTTAAACAAATCTCAAAAAATATGTTGTTTTAAAAAGATTTTGAATATTTTGTTATAGAAATAATTGATATATTATTGTTTGCTTAATGTCAAATTAAAAATAATTAATTTGATATATTAGTTCAAATAGTATAAGATAGATAATTGTTATCATGAAATGGCAAGTGTTCTAATTACCTGTTCATTTTGTTCCTAAGTATGATGTCTGGATTCAATGCATGAACAATCAAGTTGAAATATCTTTTAACAAGTTGTTTCTTTTATAGTGAGACTTATTAAAATTCTCAACAAGGAATTGTCCTCATTGTGGGTGCGTAAATATTAAGACAGTCTATGTTTTCTATCTTTTAGAAGATAGTATTTGTACATTACCAAATAAATACATAAATTGTGTACCAAATAAAACACAGTATTTGTACATTACGAGATAAATGTATAAATGTTTTCTTTAGCCCTATTTTACAATGAGGTACAAATACTCCTCTAATATGACTAGCACATTAAAATTAAGGCAATTAGGTGTTGTAGGTTGTAACACTTGATATCTACTGGAGGATTTCTTTGAGACATCTTTTAGATTGAGAGATATTTTGGCATTTTTTTATGGTTAAAGTTAAGATACTGAACAAAATTTAATTAATTATTTTTTATAGGGTTCATTGTAAACCACCTATAAAGTAAATTCTAATTGATATTTTATTAGACTAACGGGAAGAAAAATGATGTTGAAGTGACTTAACACGGAAGTTAGAGAACAAAACTAAAGTCACTTTCCTTACCTATAAAATTAAGTGCGAAGCAACTTTCAATATAAAATAAATATCATTTTATTTAACTTTTATTCTTTGCTGTGTGAAGAATTAGACTTCACAAAGTTATGTAAATTCTCATACGTCACAAAGTTATGTAATTATATATGCGGTTTTCAATACACTCTACTCAAACAATAATTTTGTTAAAGTTCAGTCAAATAAGAGACTCAAATGAGCTCACTAGAATTTAATCGAAATTCAATTGAAAGCCCCTTTTAATTCATCATTTCATAAACTTAAAGACATTTAAGAAACTCTCATTCATTAATATAAATTCAAATCCTCTTTTAATTCATCATTCCATAAAGTTAAAGATATTTAAGAAACTCTCATTCATTAATATAAATTGAAATCCTCTTTTAAAATAGATACAAATTTTACAAAAAATAATATGCATTTATACTCCGCCATTAATTTATTTACTGCATTTAAATAATCTACATGAAATTTGTAAAAATAATTAGCAAATTTTATACATGGAAGGTGATAAATGGAAATATTTTCATTAGCTCCATTGTCACTTGTATTGTTAAAATAATAGTTTTCTTTGCCAACAATTTAGCAAAGCATTCTAAAATTATTCATAAATAGATTTTCAGATTACTTGCAAAGAGCCAAATGGTGCGACAAAGTCTACGGTCTCTCACAAATTGAAACGATGCCTAAACAAATCTGCACATAAAAAATTTAAACATTTTGAAACGATGGCTAAAAAATCTACATAAAGAGTGTATGAGTTCTGCTAGGGTTTTCTTGTGTCTACAATCTTCCTTGACCCCTCTTGCATCATACCGCACCATTGGCGTAGGATTTTTCTCTTTTCCTATGTGTACTACCACATTTACTACTGTTTTCATTTTTTTAATATGCCTTTAACCGGCTCTAACCCAACAGTTCTTGCCGGTGTTGGCAGTTTGAGGAATTTGATCAATGGCTCATCCTTCAAAACAAACGTCCTCAGAAATTCATTTCGAAAGTGTTTCATGAGATAAGTCTTTTGACTCCCCAACTGATGTGGTTTTACCTTTGCCTGATTTTGATTCTCCATGTCAATGGCTTGAACAACATACCTTTGTTGGGTACTTTTCTGGGAGGACTCCCCATGAAAGTGTTCTTAAAGAATGGGTCCATAAGGTTTGGGTCCCTCATGGGGTTTGATTTGATATGGTCCAAAATTTAACCAAGGGATTTTTTATTTTCCGCTTTGCAGAGGTTATTCATGTTCAGGCAAACCTAAATCATGGTCCCTGGTATGTCCAATCTTCTCTGTTGGTTTTACAGTCGTGGACCCGAGACTTCGCTATCTCAGATGACACCAAGTTGCAGGTCCCGGTCTAGATTGAGTTTCTAGGTTTGCCTTTTCCTTGTGTTCCTTTTCTAAATCATATTGTGTCCTCTCTATGGAAGGTCATTGTATTGAGCCAGATAGGTTTTTCCAAGTCCAACCCTAGAAATGGGTCTGTGTTGAAGTGGACCTTTCACAAGATTTGAAAGAGTCCATTGATATTCAAATTGGAGCTCTCTAACATTACCCAAAAGGTCACTTATTTCAATTTGTTGAATACGTGTTATAGATATCAGTCCACAAACTACAAGATTAAGGACTGCCCTTTGGAAGTTCCTCATACTCCTCTGTCGTGAGAGTCTGAAAAGCCTCATTAGGCAGATAATTATGTTACCAAATCTGAGGAGAAATGGACAACGGTTACGAACCATAAAAACAAGTCTAGTGGCTCTGGGACGATTTCCAAAGTCCTTGAGCCAGCTAAAGAGGTTTTAAACCCTTCGGCAAATGGGAAAGAGGCCCATGTTGGGTCTGATAATATTTTGGCACGGCCTAGGCCTAAGGCTATGCCTCAACCTGTTGTTGTCATGATAGCACAATCGATTGCATCTCCTCTCGTGTTGGGAGCTCAAAGGCGATATCACAACCCATCTCCGCCTCTGGAAGGAGAATATGTGTAGGAGAAACAGATATTTTCTTCTCCGAACATTCAAATTGGGTTAGTTCCACTAGAATTTTTATAGAATCACTTTTCTACTTTGAATGAGGAGCCAAACTCTGATGATATGGAGGAGTTTCACTCATGAATTTCTACTCAAGGAATGTTCGAGGTCTGATAGACCTCTCTAGGAAGTATTTCATTATGGATACTTTGCAGAAGTATGCTGGTATTGAAGTTCTTTGTCTCTAAGAAGTTAAAATCATTGGTTTTTTGCTCGCGTCAGCTTGTTGATCTATTTGGCCAGCCGGTAAAATGTTTTGTATTGATCATGAAGCTAGACATGGTGGAGTTGTCACCCTTTTGTCCCCATGGTGGCATGCTTATGTGGTTGACCATGGGTTTGAACCCACACATCGGCTCGTTTGGATTCTCCTTAACATTGATAATCATTCTTTTGGGATTATTAATGTGTATGCTTCTAATGATGTTGTGGAATGCTCTCTACTTTGGCATTGGATTGTTGATGCGTTGCCAATTGCTACTTGGCTTTTGTGTGGGGATTTCAATATGGTTGAGATGGCGTACATTAAAGATAGTACTTTTCCATTTAGATGGGTAGTTG
This sequence comes from Sequoia sempervirens, assembly GCA_007258455.2. Taxonomy (NCBI): domain Eukaryota; kingdom Viridiplantae; phylum Streptophyta; class Pinopsida; order Cupressales; family Cupressaceae; genus Sequoia; species Sequoia sempervirens. The sequence goes on along the minus strand of VDFB02118147.1, from coordinate 78,593 downwards.
GCGAATAGGAGGTGTGGTTTTACATGTGCAATAAATAGGGGCTTTTTAATCCCAATATTGGTCGCCGCCATTCTCATTCCCTCTGGCACACTTGGTGTAATTACCGGGTTGGCTCTGATAGGATATTTAAGCACCTTGATCGTGCCATGATATCAACTTAATCATTTTTCTCTTTTGACAGCTCTTCACTCCTGGTTAATCTGTTAGTGGTTGTGACTTTGTCAGATCATTTCCCCATCTTTTTCGCATTGAATGGGAGACAAGACAGCCTCGTGCCTTCAAGACTCAGTTCTTTTTTTAACACGTCTTTACTCCATCATCAGCCCATGTTGGCCCTCATTCATAGGGTTTGGAACTTGGAGTGTAGGCCACCTCACAATACAGGCTAGATTAGTTGGTGGAATGATGCTATCACTCACATGGAAAAAATTCTCCACATTTATGGGCGCTAGCTAGCCATTTTCCATCGTCGGTCTTATGAGGCTACCACGACTGACCTACATTCAGCTACCGAGGCTCTAGCGGTTAGCCCTTTCTCCCCATCATTGCAAGTCATGGGGGTGGAATTAAGGCACACAAATCAAGTTGTAGATAATTATGCTACCAGAGGTGTGCAAATCAAAGCTAGGTTACACTGGTTAAAAATCGGCAACTGTGCCTCAAAGGAGTTTTTCTCGCCCTGCATGCCAGACACTCATCTCCTAGAATAAAAAAAATTAAAGAAGGAACCCAAGTACTTTTTGAGCTACCTGATATTCTTCAGGCCTTTTTTAGGCATTATGAACAAGTCTTCATTGCTCAGGATTACACGTTGAAGCGACAACAAGCCCTTTAGGATTGTCTTATTGTGCCAAATAGTTTATCTTAACCCCAGAAAGCCTTTTGTGAGCAATTGCTCACTATTGAATACTTGAAGGAAGCCACTCATACCATGGTGGACAACAAGGCCTCGAGTGTTGATGGCTTCCCATGTGAATTTTACAAGGCCCTTTGGGACTATGTTGGGCAAGACTTACTTAAAGTATATCTCGAGGCATTTCATTCCAAAACCCTTGGCAATATTATTAATAAAGGAATATTAAACTCATACCTAAGCCTGGAGATCTCGAGGATATCTGCAACTGACAACCTATCATGCTCCTCAATGTCTCTTACAAAATCATAGCAAAATCCATGACTTTGAATATTTGTCATCTTATGCCTTAGATTGTACGCTTGGAGCAAACTGGCTTTATTAAATCTAGATTTATCCTAGATAACATCATTGCCATGTGGGAAGGTATAAAGTGGGCTAGTCGTTCAAACCAAAAAGCCCTTTTTCTCAAAATTGCCTTTGCTAAAGCCTACGACTGCATTGAGTGGCCTTTCATTCTTGCCATGTTGAAATCCTTGGGGTTTGGGCCTAACTTCATTCAGGTTGTCCAAATGCCTTTCTCAGACGCCTCTGCATGCATCACCATTAATGGCTGCCAATCTTTTGCCTTCGGCTTATTCTGTTCCATCCAGCAAGGATGTTCACTTGCCCCCTCTCTTTTTGTGCTTATTGTCGAAGGGTTTGGCTATCTGCTTGCCAATGCAATTTCTCAACAGCGTGTTAGAGGCATCTCCTTGCCTAACTCCCAAGCTCAACTTGTTAATGGCCATTTTGTTGATGATTCTTTCCTTGCCCTTATGAAGGATGAAAATAACATTAGGGCAACTCTTGAATGCCTTAACATTTTTTTTCTTGCATCTTGTTCCGCCATTCAATGGCATAAAACACTATGCTACAGGCAATCTATTATGCCCATTCCTCACTGGTTTCAACAATACAACTGGAAATGGATTTGGCTAGGGGAAATCTTTTAGTTTTTGGGCTTTCCCTTTGCCTTCCAAGCTTCCCTAACTGAGTTATGGCAAGCTGATCTTTCCAGGATTGAGCGAAAGCTAGCCTACTGGATTACCAAGCCTCTCTCTGTGGCAGGAAAATTCCAAGTGTGCACTAAGATTTTGGCTGCTACGCACATTTATTATTCCTCTTGCCAGGTTCTTTCAAAATCCGCCTATGCCAAGCTTGAAAAGTTGTTACGAGACTTTTTTGGGTCTCTGTTAAGAGCCATAGAGGGTTTCACCATGTTGCCTGGGAGTTTTGATGCCTTCCCAGAGACTCTGGAGGGCTTGGTCTGCTCTCCACTACCCAAGGAACTGCCTTGTGTGTGAAATGGATAATCAAAGCCCTTACTAGAGATGAAACCTGGAAAATTCTCCTTAAGCATTGTGTTTAGTCTGGCTTTCCTATGCATAGACTAGCTTGGAAGGGGATTGGCTTTCAAACCCTTCTAGTTATGAAGGAACCAGGCCAGATTGTCAGAACTTTTGTGGCCAAGAGCATTTCAAGAGCCTGGGAAGCAATTAAACCTTGGCTTTGTTGGGCCAGCTCTGGTTCTCGTGATGGGCTTTCATTCAATCAACAAAATGTTTGGTGGTCACCCCTTTTTGCTAGTAATGATCAATTGTTGGCCAAATCACCTTGGCTTAAGGCTTTAAGATTCCACAAGAAAGGTATTCAGACCTTGCAACATGTGTTGCACAGACCCACAATGCGTATTATGTTGTGGGAAGATTTATGTGCTCTCTAAAGTCTTCAAAACCAGGATCGTGATACTTATGATGGTCTGGTGAATTCTATTCCTATTGATATGCTTCAAAAGGTGGGAATTCGTGGGTCCAAGCCTTGGTGGAAGGACTGGAAGTGGTACCTAGACACCCCTTTCAAGAATTATAAGCCTAGGCTTGGCTATATGTGGCTTTCACCGCACTTTCCAGTGATTGAAAGTCTGAACCAGAGGTGGAATCTTTAGTCATTTGCTCATGTTTGGTACTAAAGATTCTTTCCCACTTGGTCTGCAAGTGTTGAGCCTAAAATCACCCACTTTGCTTGGTGTATTCTTTTCCAAGGCTTACCTGTGGGGTCTCGGCTTATTCACTTGGGGTCCAAGACCCTTAGTGCCCGTTTTGTGGGCAAGTTGAGTCTTTTAAGCATCTCTTTTGGTTTTGTACTAGAGCCCAACATATTTGAAATTGGATTCATGACTTCTTTTGGTATTTCAAACCGGAGCCCTTCTCCCGGCATATGGTTTTGTTGGAGGATTCACCTAGGCTTCCTGCTAAATACACCCAGCTTTGGCACCCTTTCAGAGTGGAGATCCTCTTATATATTTGGAAAGATATGAATTCTTGCATATTTGCTCACAACCAAATGGATAAAAATGTTTCTTTGTATTCTAAAGCTATCATTTGCTCTAATGTGCTTTTGCAGATTCAAGTTCAAGCCAATAAAGTTGCACTTGAGGTGTCTCACCTTCAAGTGCTTCTGGATCATTAGGGCAATGCCTTATGTACTATGGCTTGGGTACCTACTTCACCCACTTCCTCCTGTAGTCGGTCGCCCTCTTGGGGTTGGTGACAAAGTGGCTCTACTCGTCCCTACTCTCATCCTCCTCGGCGTGGCTCCCGCCCTCCTCAACGGTCTCGCTCTCCTCCTCTGTAGGTTGACCTGGAGTAGCCCTCTGGTGGGGCGATGGGGAGCAATGGTGGCAGTTCCGGGTGGCCCTTTGATAATGTTCCTGGTAGCAGCTTTGGTTGGCCAAACACTGGCAAATGTTTTCCATGTCTGGTACTTGCAATCTCGCCTTAGCGTGAAGAAATTGAAGATAAAGAAAAAGAAGATGACGATGGTTAGGGTCCTCCTGACATCACTCCAGACCCCGCTGATGTATGGGGGGAAAAATGGATGACAAAGACCCTCCTAGCTCTGTTGGCAATGCTTTGACCACTTAATGGCCTTTTTATGTTTGTAATCATGGACTTTTGGGCTAGGCCCAAGTGATTGGTTTTTTTGGTTTTCTAGGCGTTGCCCATGTGACTCTCGGGGTGTGCCTTCTTACCACCCACCTTTTTTTTTTGTGAATGTGTACTTTTATCTTTACAATTAATATAGATAATTGCCTATTCATAAAAAAAAATCTGCAAAGAAAAAAATTAAACATTTGGACTAATATACATTTTTACCAAGAGCCAAATGCCACTCCTTCACAAACACACGAAAAAATTTAACAATAACTCATATCAAAAAGTTGTACAAAAACTCTTATTTAGGACACAAAGACTAAAATTAAATATGAGTTTCCACAGTCAACATTAGGCAACTACAAAGATTATGCATTTGTTACATTAGAATACAAATAACATTCTTAAGAAAATTTCTTTAAAAAAAAATCAATATATCTATGGATTTCTATTACACATAAAAAACAACTTTTACTAATAGACACATAAAAATGCAACTTTTACTAATAGACACATAAAAAATCAACTTTTTTTTATGTACACAAATTCTCCAAGAATTGACTTTCATTGTAAACACCTATGGGCTAAAAATAACTTTTAAATAAACAAATTTCCAATAGATATATAAATAATCCAAACTTCTATACATATATAATCTTTTATAAATAAAATAACTATTAACTAAATAATACTTTATATAAATTAAAAAAACATTACTATACACATCCAACAAAAAGAAAATTATTATACACATTATAAACATTTTTTTTACAATCTTAATTTTTTTTAAATGTACTAGAATTTGAGAAACAAAAATATTGAAATTAAATAGTTTGGAAGTTTAAAATTAGATCATTTTGTTCTATTTTTTACTAATTGACTTAAAACTTGAATTGTTATATATGTGCATGTGGTGATAGATAAAAATGATATTGGAAAACCATTAAATACTACTTGGTGAGCACATTAATATTTACTAATTTTCAATATTTCTGGGCTAAAAATCCTTCCTAAGGTTTGGTTGCCCTTAATGAAAACACAAAATAAAACATGTACAACACATCAGCATTTATAACTTGTTCATATTTTGTCGTTTAAGGTAGAATTTCTAAAATACTATGAAAATGGAAAAAAATAAAAGGCTTAAAGACAGTACAAATCAAATTAAATATACAAGAAAGAACTCAAACAAAAAAATTTAAGTTTTTCAATTATGACATTTCAGCATTCTCGAAGATTTGTCTAATAAAAAAAATGCAAGATACAAAATTATTTCCACCACAAAGTTCAGATCTCATTTTTCACTCATTATTCACATAAAAACTCAAAGTCTTCTTGCCATATATCATTTCGGCAAGAATGAATAAAAAATTCATGTACATTGCTCACATTTTACAATAGATAGACAAAATGACCTTTCAGAGTCCTTCCATGACCATTTACCTTATTGTTTGAGACTTTACAAATATTTGAAAAATATGATACATTATTCCTCAACAAGGACACAAATATTTGAAAAACTTACATTACAATTCAGCAAAAAACTGATGGGTCTTTTGAACGTCAAATGCCCTCAGTGAGAGCATTCTCCCTGACTATCTTCAGTGTTGATGGTTCCCTTTTCATTGTTGCAAACTCGTTTCTGATATTGCCTAAATTTATGAATTGCTTCCTTTACTTCTTGATTTGGGCCCTTGGAATATCTGAAACGCATATCTTGGGATATGTGGATATTTGACACTTCAGAGGACACTTGGCGGCATTTGATCAATTTCTTCTCAAAGTTCCAGCACAAAGTCTTCAACTTCATGAGCCTATCAACAGCTGCAACATCAAGTACTGACTCCTCCTGCTTTATTATCTTTGCTAATTGGTCTTTCATGACACCTGCTGAGTTGACAGATCTTTGATCATCATAAAAGTCACATGGTATTTTTTCTATGAAATCTTGGATATCAACCAAGGCCTCATGAGCTATGCCATCAACCTCCTTGAATCTAGTTTTTCCTTCCTCTAAGATCTCGATTCTCCATTCAGTAGCTTTGAGCCATTCAATAGGTAAACTAGGATCTGATCCATCAAAAATTTCCTCTGCCACAAGGATATCAAAGTCAATTTTCATCATCTCCTTAATTTGAGGTAGACTCCATTCTAACCCTTGTAGCTCTTCATCAAACTTCTTGTTCATATCTGCCAAATTATTCAACTCATCGTGGATTTTATGATATAAAATGACAGCCTCATCGATAAATTTTGACCCCAACACAACTAGGTCTTCCATCCAAGACTTGGTTGCCTTCACAATGCGACCAATCTCTCCAGCTGGTGGCATATCTTTATCATCAACATTAACAAATGGAAGTGTAGGCATTGGTGCAGAAGACTGAATAGGACCAACCAAGTATTGTACATATGATGTCAGTTGCTCCACTTTTTCTTTGAGCTGCTCCATAATCTCCTTCAAGGTTATAGCCGATTCCAAATTTTCTCTCTCTACCTCCCTTGTCTGTCCAAAGGCAGATGGTGATGGTGTTGTCTGGCCAAAGGGGCTAGATTGTGTTGGCTGAGAAAAAAGACCACCTGCAGGTTGTTGACTTGCAGGACTTGGCCGACCTGCGTTATACAACTGATTAGTTTAAGAGTGGCTTTTGCACAGCCAATACCAAATAATAACAACAATAAGCAGAATTCTTGATATATACCTTTGTCACCCAATTGATAGTCCTCCAATCTTAGTTCCTCGTGACTCTTTTCCTTATATTGTGGCATAGCTGATATAGAAAGAATTTTTACAAGTGTTGTCGTCTGCCCACTGACACTGCTGCCACTATCTGTCTCAATAGTGGTAGTGTATGGTGCTACTCTGCTACCTCCACGCTGTCCACCAAATGGTGTTTGCCCAAAACCTGGGCTGGCAAATGTAGTAGTAGATTGAACTCCTGAGCAATGGATAGTGAGAGAAAACAATGAGAAGCTGTACAATGAATTATAACAACGTCCAAAAGCCCTGAATTAAAAATGTACACAAGCTAACATTTGGCACTACATTAATAGAGAATATAAAAAATACAGAAGTTGCAGTCCAACTAATTAGATCAAAAGAAAAGAAAAACATTTACACATGTGGATCATTCAAAGATCAGCACATATATTGAATTACAACATATAGGAGCACATAAAAGAACGTCGTGTTTCATCACAAGAATTCTGCAAAATATTATATAACCAAATTGAGAATTGAAATATCAGAAAACACAATTTGTCATCAGTTATCACAAACACATTTTGACACCATATGGGATAACACTAAATTGCAGACAAACATATATCCTCAAAGACGTGTATCTCCACCAAGATGAACTATGTTACAATAAACAATAATTGTGAAAGAAAGTACTGCAACTTACCACTTTTTTGGAGACATACATAGACCTATATTGTTAATATTACAAAAATGAATTATCTTTTTCAATTTTTAAGTTTTTCCCTTGAGAAAAGAAATGTCTTGCCTAGAAAAAAGAGAATTTTCAATTTTTTATTCTGTAACAACCAAACTCAGTACATAATATACTTCTATAATTTATTAATCTATGAAAAAAACAAGATTGATGAGATCATTTCCTCTTCTTTAATAATCTCATGGTAACCATTAGATTTAGGTTATTTAACTAATTGAGAATTTCTAATTTAGTAGAGATTTATGAAGCATTTAAAAACCACATTATATGACCCTTAATTATGTCATCCAAATAGGAGTTGTAGGTGAAATAATACATTGTCATGCCCCTGCAAATTGCAACACCAATTCTTGACCGACCAGTATAAGGAGTTAAATAAATTAAAGAAAGAATAAAAGGCCGACCCTTATGTTTTAACACCCAAGTCTAAGGCAGCGATCAAGTTTATTAACTAATCTTCATACCACTCCGATTCTGGCCAACCATCTTTATCAAAGATATATATATATATATATATATTCGCCCAAGAAGAGTTAATAGGAAGTCGAAGACAACGATTATCCTCTATGAAAATAACATCGATCAAAATAATAACGAAGCATACAAATAAGTGTTTAATTGCCCAAGTCATAGGTGTAATATTGATCCAAAGAACAGCAATTAAAATCATTCTAATACAGGAGCAATTTAATATGAGAAAGGACAGCAGCCATTACTAGAAGGCATGGGCTGCGATTCCATATAAGCCAACACAACAATTAAATTAATAGCTATATATCAATCAAGACAGTGATTAGTCAATGCAGTGATTAATAAGGCAGCGGTGGGTTCTAAAGGGACGTCTCTCTTGTAGAGGTCATATCCTTTGGGAGAGATCACATCTTCTCAATGAAGTGGCATGAAGGTGAGTGGGATAAAGGGAACATTAGAGATATGTCAAAAGGAAATGAAAAATATGGATAAGGAGTGTATGAGATTTCTATGGATAAGGAGTGTATGAGCAGATCAGGAGGAAGGAAATGAAAAATATGGATAAAGCAGCAGATTGGAAAGAAGGATAGAATGGAAATAAATTAGAAATCTGAATACAATAGCAGATTGAAAGAAATAGAATATCATTTGGAATTAGAGCAGATATCAAGAGGTATGCGTGAAGAAGATAGTTCAATGGAGAATATATGAAGGCAAATGAAAAATCACGAGGGAAGTAAGTTTAATATAATTATATACATATACATGATCATGCAATAGTGATTAGAAATAATTATATACGATTATGCAATAATGATGCTTGCAGCAGTTATTGAGCTAAGTAATTATGATTCTTTCTTATTCGTTTGATTTACACTAAGCAATATCTTTTGAATGTTAAGAACAGATCGAACAAGAAGGCAATTGGAGCAGATCAACATACTTATCTGCACTCAGCAAACAAGGGCAGAAGTCAACAATCGTTAATATATTTGCATCTTAGAATATAGCAGTTTATATTTTGAAACTGCATTGTGTATACACTATAATGTATATTGTGGATGATGATATGTTTATTAATCTCTATGGGATAGGATAAGGCAGCATGGATAGGGAATGCAGATACAAGTTTACCCACTAAGTAGACCACTCCATGTGGATGACTAAAGGTCTGCCACTTGGGGCCAAGAGGGAAGGTATATCCACTCTTGGGCTTAGCTGGGATAGCTTCGGATAGACTTATCATGTTTCTCATCCAATCCCTATTATGATTAAACTCCCATTTTATTTATGCCTCTATAATCGATCATGGGAAGAGGAGACAAAAGTACAAGGGGGAAAGCAGTTATGAGATTTCATGCTAAGTAGACCACCCATAATGGATGACTGAAGTGTCTGCCATTAGTGGGCCAAGGGGGTTGTCTATCTGCCCTTGGGCTTAGAAGAAGAAATGCATAATAACTTTGAATCAATGTTGATAGTTACTTATCTGTTTTAAGATCAACGAACCTTATGTAAAATAATTTAAAAGATGTTGCAAACAGTATAAATGATCAACTAATATTTTATGAATTGTTGGCTAATGTTATTGAAGAGTTAAAATTGGAGTTTATTGGAAGTTGTAATTTAATAAGAAATACTTCTAACTTTGAAATTGTGATTGTAGGAAAAAATCTAAGTATACCTAAAAGGGGGCATTACAAGTGGTATCAAAGCCTTAATCCTACCAGCCTGCAGACAAACAGACTTATGTGTATCTTGTGACTTACGTGTATTCAAGTGTATACTTGCAACATACGTGTATTCATGTGAATACTTTGTGACTTACGTGTACTCATGTGTATACTTCGTGACTTACGTGTATTCATGCGACTTACATGTATTCATGTGTATACTTTGCAACTTACACACGTATCTTGTGACTTGCGTGTATTCAAGTGTATACTTTGCAACGTACATGTATTCATGTGAATACTTTGTGAGTTACGTGTACTCATGTGTATACTTCATGAGTTACGTGTATTCATGCGACTTACGTGTATCCATGAGTATACTTTGCAACTTACGTGTATTCAAGTGTATACTTTGTGACTTCATGTATTCATGTGTATACTTTGTGACTTCGTGTATTCATGTGTATACTTTGTGACTTCGTGCATTTATGTGTATACTTCATGATCTACATGTATTCATATGACTTACAACTTACATGTATTCATGTATATACTTTGTGACTTACATGCATTCATGCATATACTTCATGACTTCATGTAGCCTTATGTGTATCTACGTGTTTACTTCATGTTGGATGTGTCTTCAACAAGATTACTCCATGTGTGTTTATAATTACTTTATGCTTAAAAATTATGAAAGTGTTAAAAACGTTGTCAGTCAAAAAGCTTCTTGGGTTGAGCACTAACAAATTATCTTATTTAAAATTGAATTATTATTAGTATCCAAATGCAATGACGAAGAAGTGAAAGGTGTGACTCCCTCAAACTTGTGATATAAAAGGGAGAGCACTTCATTTGAAAAAGACATCCATAACATCATTGAAGAATTCAATTGAGAATAGAACCTTAAACAATTTTACAAATGAATTAATTTAGGTCCTCACGAATAGTGATGATGTGAGGAATGTTGTGACTCCCAATATGAAAGATTGAGACTCTTCAAATGAAAGGTTGCAACTCTTCAAAGGCAAAAAGTTGTCGCCCTTCAAATGTGAAAGACTATGACTCCTTTATAATGAAGGGGTGACTCATTATTGTGAAGGGTGGTGACTCCTTCAAGAAATAAATACTAAGGAATAAATCTATCCAATAGATTCACCCCACCACTGGCATATGCCAAAGTATTAAAACCTAACTAAACATGATTGCACCTAATTTGTCACTATGTCAAGCTTCTTGAATAATCAAAATCATAAATTGTGTTAAGGTACAACTTTCACACACAATTAGGATTCAATAAACATATTCCTAACATTATAAGGTCTTTGTTTTATGATAAGCATTACCATAGGGTATACTGGTACCTACTATACATAACATAGCTATTCCATCTATAGCTTCTGTTGTAATTAGGGAAAAGAGAATTATTTTACTAAAGAAGATAATATCACTTACAATGTAACATCATAATGTTCCTTGCTTTGCATCTCGGGTGAGGGTGAAAGAGACCAACATTAAACATCACCATTAAGATCATAAATGTGTGTCATGCTCATCTTGATATGTGGAAAACTGCCAAAGGTTTCTTTAAAAATCTAAGGTCTTTGGAAATTCACCTATTGCTTTGCTCAAGCATGTTCCCCAACAATTATAGTCATTGAGATCTCTTAAATTGCTGAAAAGGCTCAAAGTCTTTTCATTAACAACATTTGTACACAAAAAAAAAAAAAAAACATCCATCCACGCCAAACACAATATGAAGATAGCTCAACTCTTTAGGTGCTAGTGATATAGAAAATACTTCAAATAATTTCATCCTAGGCTCTTCTTCTCCTAAGTCATTTTTCTTGTTCTATACCCATGATTTAAGGTCAAGGACATTAATATTAGGTATTTGAAATAAAATTGGCACAAGTCAAGCTACAACAAAATTATAAGATGAAGACTCTGCTGACAGAGATTCTCAAGGGGATACGGTGGTGGCTGCAAGTATTGACACTAGGGCTGAGCATACAAGTGTTTGCAGGTCCAATAGACTGGCACAACATAAAAAGAAGGTGTAGGTTGACGAGATTTCCAGCAGTTTAGACCAGGATGAAGGTCGGGAGGAGAGCAAGCAGGATACTATTGAGGAGACTGAAGAGCATGTTCAAGGACCAAGTCTTTTCCCTGAGTTAAATAGGATGATCTAGGAGGAATCCACATCGGAATCCTCCAATCATCGGACTCAGGTGGAGGAGACTACCAAGAAGAAGCTACCAAAGACGAAGACATCAACAACCTAGCTGCTCATGTTGCTATACTGGAAAGAAAGTTTATAAGGCTGACTCAATTCATGATCAAAATCATGCACCACTTTGTTGTTACTCTATCGAGGGTGTTGAAAGAGGAGGTCAAGAAGAAGGCTGCCAAGGCTGAATCTAGCAACAATTGGGTTGGGGATGTCGTGCTGAAATTCCTCGTGGAGGAGTGAGAGGGAATAGCTAGGTGATGGGTGGTGTGTGGTTTGCTGTCGGGTGGGGTTTCTTTTTGTTGTTTTTCTGTTGTCTTTGTTCTAGATATTATGTTGTTACTAGTTTTTGTTTTCTGATCTGAACTTTGGCCTTTGTGGCCCCTCATGTTAAGGGTACTGCACCCTGTAAATGCGGTTTATATTATCAAAAACAAAATTATAAGCCTATGTTAAGTTACATTATGGGTCCATAACCCACAAACCCCAGGATCATTCTCACCTTTCAAACCTTGGGATAAATTGATATTGTTTAAATGAATCAGGCGAAATAAAACAATACTTTCCCAAGATATGAAAATAAATTTAGCACCAAACATTGGGATATGTCAAAGAGGAGTGAAAACCTTCGATTGTTTTGGAGAATGGGACAAGAACTCGATATTGGGTAAAATCCTTCTATTGCTTGCTAGGAACACTAAACTATTATACATCTTTCATTTTATTGACTTACTTGAGATTATCTAGAGAATATATTCTTAGAAGGTTATAACATATAAGTCAATGATAAGAGAATGTATGTTGTTTTGAAGATGTTTGAGGCTATTTTACATTACATCCTCATTAGAAACGAACTCACCTCAAAACTTCGTTTAAATGCAAAATGAAGAGGTACTCTACCTATGGGAAATTGTCATTTGATTGCTTAGCTCGAGAAATGATACATGTAGTAAAGGACACCTAAATCTTTTTTCTCAATCATGAAATTGATTTTGCACAAAGGATCTTTGTGGCAATGAAATGATTCTTGGAAAATCCAAACTCGGCTTTGTTGAGAGTTAGTGGAAAATAATACATAAGTTAGAAGAACATAAGACAATAGATTGTCGTCAAAATTAGAGGATGGTATTAACCTTATCGGTAGTAAGTTTAGGCAAGTATATTAACAGCTACTCTCCAGAGACATAGAGTCAAACATAACCCAAATAATCATTACTTGGTTTAGAATTTCCAATTCTTATCAAAGTATCACAACTAAAGCTAATATCATCACAAAAAGGGCCAATATTTAAAATTTACATATCTTAGTTCATGATTGCTTGACGACAAGAAACCTTGGGCAGGGTGGACTGTCATGCCCCCACAAATAGCAACACCAATTCTTGACCGACCAATATAAGGAGTCAAATAAATTAATGAAAGAATAAAAGGCTGACCCTCATGTTTTAACACCCAAGTCCAAGGCAGTGATAAAGTTTATTAATTAATCTTCATACCACTCCGATTTTGGCCAACCATCTTTATCAAAGAGACACACACACATATTCGCCCAAAACAAGAGTTAATAGGAAGTGGAAGACAACGATTATCCTCTATCAAAATAACAGTGATCAAATTAATAACGAAGCATATATGTAAGTGTTTAATCACCCAAGTCATAGGTGTAAATATTGATCCAAAGAACAGCAGTTAAAATCATTCTAATACAGGAGCGATTTAATATGAGAAAGGACAGCAGCAATTACTAGAAGGCATGGGCTGCGATTCCATATAAGGCAACACAAAAATTAAATTAATAGCTATATATCAGTCAAGATGGTGATTAGTCAATGCAGTGGTTAATATAAGGCAGTGCCGGGTTCTAAAGGGACATCTCTCTTGTAGAGGTCATATCCTTTGGGAGAGATCACATCCTCTCAATGAAGAAAAATGAAGGTGAGTGGGATAAAGGGAACATTAGAGATATGTCAAAAGGAATGGGAGGAGATTTCTATGGATAAGAAGTGCATGAGCAGATCAGGAGGAAGGAAATGAAAAATATGGATAAAGCAGCAGATAGGAAAGAAGGATAGAATGGAAATAAATTAGAAATCTGAATACAATAGCAGATTGAAAGAAATAGAATATCATTTGGAATTAGAGCAGATATCAAGAGGCATGTGTGAAGAAGAAGATAGTTCAAAGGGGAATATATGAAGGGCAAATGAAATAATTATAATATACATAGAATATCTATATATGTGAATTATATACGATTATGCAATAATGATGCTTGCAGCAATTATTGAGCCAAATAAGTAATAATGATTCTTTCTTATTCGTTTGATTTACACTAAGCAATATCTTCTGAATGTTAAGAACAAATCGAACAAGAAGGCAATTGGAGCAGATCAACATACTTATCTGCACTCAGCAGACAAGGGCAGAAGTCAACAATCGTTAATATATTTGCATCTTAAAATATAGCAGTTTATATTTTGGAAATGCATTGTGTATACACTATAATGCATATTGTGGATGATGATATGTTTATTAATCTCTATGGGATTGGATAAGGCAGCATGGATAGGGAATGCAGATACAAGTTTACCCGCTAAGTAGACCACTCCATGTGGATAACTGGAGGTCTGCCTTGGGTCCAAGAGGGATGGTATATCTGCTTTTGGGCTTAATTGGGATAGATTAACGTCTTTAAAATGGAAGACTTTTTGAAACAATCTAATTTAGAACCACAAAAAATCTCGAACTTTTTAAAATTAAAATGGTAAGAAACATACCACCAAATGGACTGGAGTTGGAACCAAAAGCAGGTGCAGACGATGCAGCAAAAGCTGGTGTTGAAGTGGCCAATGGTGGGGGACTTGGTATTACTCCAAAAACGCCAGTGGAATTGCCCCCAAACAATGTACTTCCAGTTTGTGCACCAAAAGGACTTGTACTCCCAAAAGGCCTTGCTGCAAAAGGATTATTAGTTGCAGCATTTTGTTGTCCAAAAGATGGCTGTTCCCCAAAAGGACTGGTGCCAGATTGCCCAAATGCTGTTCACAAGAAAACAGAAAAAAAAGAAAGAATAGCAACCGATGAGCAAAGCCAAAACATCATTAAATTCTCTATCCACAAATAAACCAGGTACAGACCAACTTTTCCGCAAATTAAGCATACAACTAATCCATTCAATTTCACCCAAACCCCGTGTAAAATAATTCAATCCCTAAATCAATAAACTCCTCATTTAAGAATCCACCTATAAACCAAAAATATACCACAATAAAAATACTATAAACCCACCCTCCTTTGTCTGTAAGGTTGCATGCATTAATTCCCATGTTAAAAAAATCGCATAAACAACTGCAGACTAAGCATTTGTACTCCGCCAAAATAAATTCACTATCAGCACATACGATATTGCCTAAAATCTTTAAAAAAATTACCCATAATGTTTTCTGATTGTTTAAACAAAATCTAACATTACTTAAAGCCCATCCATAAAATCCATGTAAAGTTAATACAACCAATGGCTAAGTCACAAAATTCCTCATTCCAGCTGCAGACTGAGCATCTGCCACAATAAAATCACTACAGATACATTCCCTATCGCCTAAAACCCATCCAAATTAATTTTCGAGATGGCGTAAATGTTTCAAAAACCTGAAATAACTAAGAAACTATACCTTTTTTTGCATAAAATCCATTTAAAGCTATCCTCTCAATGTTAGAATCATTAAACTCATCATGCATGAGCAATCGAGCTAAAGTATAAGCATCTACCCAAAAAAATCAATATAAAATCACTAAAACTCATCCAAATTCATCCCTACACTGCCCTAATTTTCTTCAAAATTGTTAAAATATGATTGGAAGGATCGAGATACATACAATTGGATCCAAACATCGTTAATTCTTGTATTCACCGATCCTGCGGACACATAAAACAACCACAGTAAGCACCCAGTAAAATATAACGATCCTTGTTGAAATAAAATACACAAATCTTTCATAGAAAAATAAAAAACCACTTAACATTCGTACATACAATCCAAAATGTACTATACCTGAAATTCTCTAAAAATGTCCTAGAATGCACCGATCTCTACCGTTTGTTTTGCGGATTAATGGGTTTCCAATACAATTTTTGAAGTGGAAATGTGAAATTTTATCATTTTAAGATGGCGTAGCCGAAACGCTGGATTGCCCGAGGGTTTCGCAGGGATGGCGTCGTAAATACAATAACATTTGCATGTAGAAGCAGATGAATAAGAAGGTGAAGACGAAAGAACATATATTTAGCTTACTTATCGAGTTACTGTTTTTACGGTAATACCTCTAAAAATCTGCTGCATCTCGAAGTATTTGAGTGCGGGAAATTTTTTGAAGGTGACGTTTTTGGGTTTTTAACATGCTTTTTTTTTTCATGTGTTTTTTTTGTTTTTGGAAAGGTGACGTTTTTGGGTTTTTTTCAAATTTTATTTTTAGGAACTAATCTATAACCTCCTCACCATTTGATGGGTTAAGTGAGTTGGTCAATTGGTACAGAAGATATGTTATAAATGTTAAAAAAGCTAAAAATTAATTAATGGTGGCTAACAAGGTAAAATAAATTTTAAATTAAGAGCACATAATGTTGATTTTTTGGTAGCAATATGTTATTTAATTCATTTTGTTAATTAGTTATTAATAAGTTGGTTTTCAATCAATTAAAAACTAGCATATACATATATATATATTACTAGCAATCGCATCTTGGTGTGCAATGGGTATGCCGAAGAGATGTGGAAGGTCAATTAGAGAAAATCTTGGTCTACTCTTCTCTTTTTTTTTTTCATACATTTGCGTAGTATATGAAGTCAATTGGTAGATCATATATCAAATAATGTTATTTGTGTAACAAAAGACTTAATGGAGAAGTGATAGCTTCAAATCAACTATTCATCCACTTATAGGGATCCAAACATGACTAAAACAAAACCTCTAAATTAGGAAGACAATCATGCTCTATTACTAATAGGCTCATGTTATGTTTGCAATAGGGAGAGAGGGAGAGCAAGAGAGAGATAGGGATAACAAGGGGGAGATATATAGGAGAAGAGTGAGAGAGGGCAGTAAGGAGAGAGATAGAGAGGAAGATAAAGATAGATGGAGATGGAGAAGATGGAGATGGAGAAGGAGAAGGAGAGGGAAATGGAGAGATAAAGAGAGACAAGGGAGAGGGATAGATACAGATGGAAGATAAATATATCTAAAGGGAGAGAGGGAGAGATAGATAAAGATAGAGATAGGAAGTGATATATAATGAGAGGCAGAGATAAAGGGGTAGAGAGAGATGGAGAGATAACAAGATAGATATAGAGGGAGAGATGGAAGAAGAAATATGGAGAGATAGATAAAGAGGCAAAGAGATATAGATATAGGGGTTTAGGAAGAGGGTGCGAGAAAGAGAGAGGGAGAGATGGATGGATAGAGAGAGGATAATATAGGTAGAGATGAAGATAGAGTGTGAGAGAGGAAAATATAGGTAGAGAAATAGATAGAGAGAAACATAATTGACCTTCCAAATGCTCACTTTCCCTTTGTATCTCTCATATTTATCTCTCACGCTCTATCTCTTTGTTTATTCCTCTCTTTCAATCTCTATCTCCATCTATATCTCTCACTTTATATTTTATGTTAATTTGTATTATATTCAAATATATTAACTATTTATTATAATAATTTGATATTTGTATTTAATAGATTTTATTATATATAATTTTTTTTTATTATATTGAATATAATTATATTATATATAATTTAAATATATATTATATTTATATTTAATAAATTTTAATATTGAATATAATATATAATAATAAATATAATCATAATATTATTTTTTGATATTTGTATTTAATAGATTTTATTATATTAAATATAATTATATTATATATAATTTATTTTTTATTATATTAAATATAATTATATTATATACAATTTAAATTTTATTATATTTATATTTAATAATTTTTAATATTAAACATAATATATAATAATAAATATAATTATAATATAGCATAAAATAACAATTCCTTATGATGCAATATAATGATGATATCCGCGTTATCTAACATTTGATCAAAAATCATTTCTAAAAATGGACAGTATTTTTATTGCATAGAATTAAGTTCCCATTGAAAAATGGAATATTATACGTGCAGATTAGTCTTCCAAAATTAACCTTCATATTCCAAAAGTGAGTGACTTTTTCTTTGTTCTTATCAGATCTAAAGCTAAAAAATAAATCACATAACCATAACAAAATAAATGAACATGTTAGAGAAATTAAAAAGAAATACAAACATTAAAAGTCGCAGAGTAATTTTACCACCATCCATATCTTGCACTGCATTTTCTCAGTTTCTCAAGTTAAAGAATGGACTACAGAGAATCACAATTAGCTAATATTTTTTGTTTTCCCTAACAATTACAATGGAGTACTGGCTCCAAGAAGCCTCTTTAGGGTATGAGGAAAATAAAAAGGTCTAGAGTTCCTTGTGTCTTGTGTTGCCCAAGAAATTTGTCTCTTGTTAGAAGACAATATCTGAAGAAGATGCAAGTAGATTTCACAATAGGGTATTCCATTTATAGCAGACTGCAATAAATAATAATACATAGAATCCTTGTCCAACAAACCATAACTTGGAGGCAAAAGTGTAGTGAACAGATTTGAATCCATTTTAGGTGGTTTTGAAATTTATGGAAGAACCAATTCTAAACTTATTATGTGCCATCTCCCACCTCCAAAACATAGATTAATAAAATTTTGTACAATCCCCCAAATTTTGAGCACTGTGATTAATTAAATAAATATATTGTCATTAAAACCATGTCCTAATCCAAGTTTGAGGCTAGGATGAGCAACCATTCAATAGAAGTCAATATAACCCTTAAATGAAGATTCACAAGGGTTACATAAACCCTCATCACCAAGATTCACAATGGTTTAATATTTTGAGTATAGCTGCATTTTTTGAGACTTTAAACCAAAAATTTGTGCACAAAATAATTGTTCAATGCCCCAAACTTTGGGATGCAAAGATCATATTACCAAAATATTTCCATAAACTACAATTCTAGAGGCTCGGATTGGCACAACCTTTCCTATGATTCTGAAATAAAAGTCGCACAACACAAAATAGAAAAATCTACCCTTGACAAGGAATTGGGGCTAAGGGTTATCTCACTTCAAGAGTTCACCAAAAGCCTAGAAACTAAGGCAACCAAGCAAGCGGCCATCATGACTTTAGTAAAGGCTCCCTGACAACATAATGGTGTATGGCTTCTCTGAGATCTTCATAATTTTGCATAACCTTGAAGAAGCTTATGATGTTGGATAGCTCCCTCTCATACATATCATCGATAAAAGAACTCATAAGAATTGCATTTTGAGAGTGAAGAACATACACACATTCCACTTGTCTTTTCTGTGGTTGGATGCAGATATTATTGATATGTGTGGGTGATTGACATATTTGGGGTCAAGCATAGGGACAACATTATTTAAACACATCTTCGTGGATTGAGGATTCATGTTGTGAGTGTTACCAAAACAATTGATCGTCCACCACTTTGGGTGTTTCGGCTTTAACAACCGGGAAGGCCAAGTCCAAACCATTTCCAACACCTGATCTGCTTAATTGTGTCTACCCCATTGATACTCTGAGTTGTGTAATGGTGGAGGGCGGGTGTTGTCCTCCAATCATGAAGGGAGCAACTGCAATGGACTTCACATTTCACTCTGTTTTTTACAAGGGCCTCCCAATTTGCAGAAACAGTGATCTATGGTTGCGATTTAATACACTGTCAACTAGGGCCTCTAGGTGCTTACAAACCATTGATTGAGAAATTGAGCTCTGAAATCTCAAATAGGGATACGCCTTGGGCATAAATATATATAAAATATGTCGAGAGTGAGTTATCCTTGTCTAGGCACCTATTTTCATCACTTTTTCTCTAATCAAAACTCTAATCCTTACCTTAATTGAATGCTATTTTAAATTGTAATCATTTTTTTTGCTTTCCGCTTCATATTTATCTTCCCAAAAATAATATTAAAATATATTTAAAATAATATTTAAGTTTTATTGAAAATATTTAAAAAATTAAAAACACAAAATTTCAAACAAAACTAAAACTTTCATAAAAAGAAAATTGTTTTTTAAATTATTTTAGGAAGTTAACAATTTAATGACTTTTTTTTTCAAAAGATAAGAAGATAAGATTTAAGAGTGGATATGGATTTGCATGTCATTTGAATTTCTAGTTGAAGAAGTTTTTCATTACACATTGTTTTTTGGTGGATGCCATTGTAATAATGAGACTAAGTATTTAGTTTTAATTTTTTTTTTTAATTAAATTGATTTTAAAATCTAAAAAAAGCAACATGATTGCCAGTCAAATTTAACTTCATTAGTTTTTCCTTCCAAAGATTTTTGGATTATTTATATTGACTGTTATTTTATTTGATTTAAGAGTGGATATGGATAATTAAATAAAATCAAAACTCTAATCCTAAAATTTTCATCACTTTTTCTCTAATCAAAACTCTAATCTTAACCCGTCAAATTTAACTTGATTATTTTTTCCTTACAAAGATTTTTGGATGCCATTGTAATACACGTAATTAGAAATTTATGTTCTTTCAAATATAATTCAAGATTTTTAAAAGTGAACATGTGTTAAATACTTAACTTTAAAATTGTAAAAATTATTATTTTTTAACATAATTGGCTAAGAAGTAAGGTAAACTATTTTAGTAATATTTTTAAGAATGATTTTTTATTTTTTTGCTAGTCATTTCATTACATTTTTCTAAAATAAATCTTATTTTTAATTTTTGCTTTATAAAGTCATTTCATTTCATCTTTCTAAAATAAATCTTATTTTTACATTTTTTTAAGAATGTTTTTTTATGTATGTAATTGTTATTTTTTTATTAAAAAAAATCTCACAAAATCAATTAGCTATTTCTTAGAGATTTGAATTCACACTATTAAAATAATAAAATAAAAAATTTAAATTAAATCTTAAACTATTTGACATTGCCACTTTTTTTATTTTCCAAATTTTATTAAATTGAAAACATACATAAATACAAATAAGAATTAAATTAAAATAATTATAATAAGTAATCAAATTCCAAATAAGGTAACTAGCGCATGCACCCCAACAAGGTGCAATGGTTATGCCGATTGCAAGATATACTCCAGCAATATATTAAAGGAGAGGGGAGAAAATTCGCTAGAAAATTTAAATTGATTTTTGTAAGACTAACAATTTATAGTAAAAGTCAATTGGTGATGCAATATGAGAAGATTTGAATATGAACAAACAAAACTTAATTTGAATCGGTATGCTAAATGGTTTGACAACATAATATATTTTGTATAGTGAAAGAAGGCTTGTAACCTAAAAGATCAATTGGACCAAGTATAGTTGTTGTTGCTTAATGATATACCTTGTGATTGAATGTAGCATAATTAGAACTGTATGTTGTGAGGAAATATTTTTACAATACAAAAACTATATTATGACACTTCAAAATCACAAACTCAAGAGGTTGGTTATGTATAATACAATTGTTGGTGGTTGATGATGAGGTTCTATGATATATGCCATTTTTCTTCAAGATCTATAGAACAAAAGCAATGGAACGGTTAGATGTGGTGATTTTTTTTTACTTGTATAATGATTTCTATGTATTCAATTTATAGTACTACTATTATTAGAAAATATTTTTGCCAATGTATGAACACAATTACCATAAGAAGTTGAATATGTTGGATCCATTGATGACATCAATGCCTTTGGTTGATATGTATGCATGAGTATTGATCTCTTGTCCTTGTAGTTGATTCTGTAATGGTCTATAGCATATATCTACAAAAGAGAAATTTGTAAAATTGGAATTGATGACCCGACAATAACTGGGAGAAATGTGAGGGAGAAAGGGATAAGAGTTGTATACCTTCTCTTCTTAGAGATAGTTGTAATCGAGCTTCCTCTTCTTTCCTCATAATTGTGATTGGATTCTTCTACATTTTGGAGTATCTCTCAAAGGAGAACATTGGTTGAATGCGAAGGTTGTTCAATGATTTGACTCTGGATATAGTTGTAAATTTTAGTCCTTTCCTTTCTATTTTCCCAATTTTGATTGTTGCTTTTTGTAGCGTTAGGCCTTGGGATTTGTGTATGGTAATAAACCATTCCATTGTGAGTAGAATCTTCCTTCAACTACCCAATGATACATGTATTATTGGTATACTTTTGGGATCATCTTCATTCCATGTTGGCTCGCTATAATTATTGATCTTTGTTATGTAATGTACATTGGAACATTTAGTGGTTTGGAACTAGGGTTGTAAACGATCTCAACAAATTTACCTAAGCTCCATTTACAAGTCCTACTTGTGTCTATATGTTGGTTATGAGCATGATGCATTACCCTCTACAAAGCAATACTTGTTTTTCAATTTGTTCATCAGTAGTTGCATTATTTGCTCTGGTCCTTGTGTTTTTTGTGGTACTTATTGCAATTGGCTGGTTCAACAATTTTAACATTCTTCTATTGTGGAGTCTAACTAAATCATTGGTAGCAAACAAGTGCATTGAATTTTTGAATTGTTCTTTTTCACTCGAGGTGAGGTGCTTGTCTGTGCGTGTCATTAGAAGTTGCCAATCCTCTTGTGTTGCTTTTGCATTTTGTATGTTTAACATTTGACAAAATTTTCTTTATCCTGTAGTCTCACCTTATTGACAAAATATCATTTCTAAGGTGACAACAGTCGTGAACTAGTCCCACAATATTTTTGCATTTGAGTGTGATGTGTAAATAGGTTTGTCCATCACAAGTGGTAGCTGTGTAAGGTCACCAATCAGTCCCCACCAAAGTATAGATGTTGTCGATGCAGGAAGGCCTCACATTTCCTCGCATCTATTTTCAATAGTAACTTCCGCCCTATGAAGCTCATCTCATTAGTCAACATATAGCTTATGTGTTTCATCTCTTCCTGAAATGTTGTTAATGCTTGGCCCTGTAATGGGTGCATTTCTTTGATAGGAATTTGGAGCATTGATTGTATAGTTGATGCATGTATATTAAATGTAGCAACCCTTGTAGGAGCTAATGTGAGCAACTGGCTTCTTTGTTGCAAAGTATTACTCTCGAGTGCCTTTCTTATGCAACCAATCAAGTAGGATTTTCCTATACCTATTGTTCCTTGAATTATCATGTGCAATGGTTTATCTAAGTAATGTTTGTTATGGTCTATAATGTGGGTGAGTGCTAGTTTTTGTTTTGGTGATAATGCATAGTCTGGGACATCAAACTTACCTAGAACATGCTCTTCTTAGTTGCACATGTTTTTTTCATGTTTATGAATTGTATGCCGATTTCGTGAAGATCTTGGGGCATTGCAAGTTGATCCCATATGTTTTTTCTATCAAACTCATGCCTACCAAGCATCTCAAGTTTATTTAGGTTGATGTTGTTTGAGGGGCCCATTTGTGAAAATAATTCCCATTCATTCATTTCTATTATGTCCCTTGTGTCCATCTCAGTTTTGTTGTCTGCTTCTTCATCCTTGGTGCTTCCTTCCAATTGAGTGGTGTGAGGGACATGCCATACGTCATATTTGGATGCACTCATTTGCCTCCAATTTTCAATTATTGTATTGTTAGTAATTCCTATGTCATTTTCTAAGCTTCAAAAATGTTTGTACAGTACTAACTAGCTCTAGCAGAATGTTTCAAACTGGTCTGAGTCCTCCTCCAGGATGTTGTAGAACTTTGGGAAAACATTGACAATCGCTTTTACCTTTCTTTGTTTCCATGTGCATCCCTCGCGACTTGCAGAAAAGGAGAAAGATTGTGTTGATTCAAGTAGGGTTATTGTCTCTAATTTTGGAGGCCAATTAATGTAGGAATGAAGGTAGCTAGGTTGTAGTTGTGTTTCATCTATTTTTCTTGTAATTCGATAGAACATTTTCTATCCAACATCCAAAGATGTAAAAGGTCAATTAAAAACAACAAGTGGAAATTTCTAAAGCATGTGGCATGTTTCTTGTGCTCCTATATCACGCTCTGCCACAATCTTTTCCATGAATTTTTGATATGTTGTTAGGGTCGGGTCATCTATTTTTTGGGCTATAGATATTCTTGTTAACATATCAGTACAAGTCTCAAATGCTCTCTCTACTTTTGATGCATATTTGGAAATGTATTTTAGTACAAGTGCCCATGAGATTATAGGCTGGCAATCTATGTTGGCTCTCCATATTGAAAACATTTCAGGATTGTGTATGCTTAGCCTATCATCATTCCTTGCAGGTTCATATTATTTTTTCCCATTGTTGTCACATGATAAGGTAGATATGATATGTTCTTTCCATGGAGCTTTGTAATGACACTCTAGTTTTTTCCCCTTCTTGCGTAAGCATGTTCCCTCTCTACATTTTGTGTGCCTTTGGACACAATTGATGATTTCTTCATAGTCATGAGAGGGGTCTATAGCAAATATTTTGGTTTTGTCTAGCAAGTATGGATCATCTAACGGAGATCGATAGACTATGTTGTTTATGCATGATGCATCGTGAGGATTCCAAGCTCTGGCATACTTGAAGAATTTTCTTGCCTAGATTCAACTTTTGTATTGTCCTCCCAATCAAGTTTATCCATGTCTAGTGCATTTTGGAGCCAAAGGAATCCATGTACATGTGCAGTGCCCTGATGCTACCATTCATATTTGTACCAGTAATCTTTTATACCAAGGAGTTTCTCAATGAATTCTTCACAGAATACTGTGAATCATTGATGCAAGTATAATGATGTGGTGTGGGGGTTATTGATTACATTTTCCAAGCGTTGTTTATTTGTTTGCATTTCCAATGCTATGTCATTTGAGAGAAAACATTGTAGGTCTAGCCACTTTGTGTCTGTTGCACTTAATGTGAAGAATAGAGTGGGAGACCCTATTTGGTTGATCATATTTGTTAGTTCAACATGACACTTTTTCCAATATGGTCTTGTGGCCCGCATAGAAGATCCAAAGTGCATGAGCTCTTTAGCTAATCATGTGTTGGGGAGATTTTTCAAGTGGGCACAAAGGTTTTCAATAGTGGTTGGCATGTTTTCTTCTGCATTTTTTTAATGAAAACTATTGTGAGGCATTGGCTATGGTGTCGCATCATAAGATTAAACATGAAATATGGAAACCTTGGATTCCTTCCAAATCTTTGGTCATGAAATCTCATCAAGTGAAGCACATACTCATGCATGTGCACTTCCCTAATTCGTGGTTGCATTTGTAGAGCAGCTCCATTTAGAAAGAGTGTTGAAAATGCCATACGGAGCAACCCCTCAATATTGTATTCATTTATTGGAGATGATTCTATCTTATGCCAATCTATAATGCTATTTGTGTTGTCCTCAAGGTCCAGTTTTTTCTTAATAATTTATAGTTCGCAACATCTATTTGGCAATCTAGTCATAAACGATGATGTGTTTATTGTGCTACTTTCAATATCATCTCCATCATAGTCGATTTCAATATTTGGAACCATTATGTCATCTCCAGTCTCAATGGTGTGGAGCATATTTGATATGTGTGTTCTTGCTTTAGGAAATTTATCTAAGTGGTCAATACTTATTGCAATATCATTATAGTATGGTTCATATTTGACTTTGTATTGCAACACATCTCTGATATAACTTCTACTTACATAACAATCGTAATAATGCCCTTTTGTATGCATTCTCTGAACTATGAGCACATCCAAGTCTTTTATTCTTCATGGAAGAACTTTTGCAATGTTCTTTATATCTTGTGTGAAGCTAATCGTGTGACCACTATTTTTATACTGTCCTCCAAGAGTGTGGGTTACTTGTAGTACTGGGTTGACTCTGGCAATGAGCATTTCCTCCACTTGAGTTAGTCTTTTCAACACAATAGGTTGTTCTCATGGGTCCATGTTGTTGAGTGTGGAGAATCGAGGTATGTCTCTCTTGGTGAAACATCCTTTACAAGTAGCAGTAGTATCTGATGAATGGAGAAGCATGCCTGGGTAACATTCCTTGCATATAATGCATGTTTTTCGATTGGAAAGTGCATCAATTCTTTGTCAAAAAAATTTCATAGCTATCATGAAGTTAGCATTGTTGTTGAATGATGTTCCATGTTCCGTGTATTGTTTTTTTTGCATATGTTGATATTCCCATGTTTGTTTATGTAAATATCTAATGTTCTTTTCTGTATTTATTTCCTCTTTATGATGAACATAGTAATCTTGACTTCTCTCACAAAGTTGTAGCCTTTTGGATTTTGTTTACTGGGGGCTAGTTTGACTTTTTTGTAATCTTTTTAGTCACCTTCGAGTAGCTATCTCTTCTCTATGGTGAGCATAGTAAGCCCGACTTCTTTCTCAATTTTGTTGTCTTTTGATTTCTTGTTGATGCGGGTCGACTTCACTATTTCCTATGGAGGAGTCTGCCATCTGTGGGTCTGGAAATGTTAAGGTAAATTAATAATAAGCCCATATTAAAGGTAGTAAAACAAGTGGACATAACATCAATGTGACACTAATGGAGCTAGCAATGTTTGAAGAAGTGCATTCTACATATCTATACATGCAAAGAGACATATACATACTGTTAAAATCATTTTAGTTTAGTGTACTTGTCACAAATGTTGTATAAGCGAAGCATGCCACAATTAATATAAAACAACAGCTGGGTATCTTTTCATAAGCCCCCTAAGATCCTTCACCATACACTGTAGCTAAAGTAGGTGTTGGTGTGGTCCCTACATATAGGTGATAAATGAACAACAATGAAGCCAAAAAACTTACAAATATATACATTAAAATGTGCATATGTAAATGTCCAAAAAAACATGTGCATATTGATACAACAAGCATTACTAAGTGTGGCCAACAAAGGTGCAATGTATGCAGAGCATGTAGAGTTGGGAAAAAAAAGGAAGAAACATAAGATTTTACATATTTCTATCCATATAAAGCCATCAGCATGGTATTTTTCACATTAAAAGATATCAAACATAGTTCTTTACAATATGATTGTTTTTTCCACACATACCATACATAGTTTTATATATGGAGACATTTTCATACTGCACTCAGGAGAAAAAGATGGCAGATAAAGTCATAATTTACATATTTTTTCCTATCAAAAGAATTCACATGCTACACTTGTCAAGATAAAATGTTAGATATGTTAGGCTACATAGTACAAATAAGATGATTTCATGTTTTGAACAACCATCTCTAGTACAACGACGTGGTCCATGGAGGTAGCAACCTTTTCATTGCACATTTCATGGATATTCTTAACCAAAAAACTACTCTCTACAGTGTAATTTGGTTGTTCGACATCTTCCAACTTTCGCAAGTTGGCTCCTAATCTTCATTAGCCACCTAACTATCCTCTAATCATTGATTAGCTAGTCTATTCAACCCCTTTGGTCAACTCTCCCCATTCCCCAAGGAATTTTTAATTCCTTTTTGTTTTCCCAAGGTCCTCTCATGGAATTTTTAATTCTATTTACAATCCCCATGTCCTTTCCAATGGAATTTTAAATTTCATTTTATTCATCCAAGGTTTTTAAGGAATTTTTAATTCCTTTTATCATCCCCATGCACATTAAAAAAGGAATTTTTAATTCCTTTGGTCAACTCTTTGATCTCAGCCCTTGATCTCTTGTCCTCTTTCAATCTCCACCATCCATTTGATCTCCCTTGATTAAATCGCTAACACTTAGCTATTTTTGTATTCTCTACCACCATTCTGAAACCCTAACCACATCCTCAAGCTTTCACACCATCTCCATAGCCAAACCCTTGCATCCATAGCCATTTTCATCCATCTGTGCATCTAAATCAAGCTACAATAGGTCGTTATGTTTTTGAAATCGATCTAGGAGCACACATATCAAGCCATCAACTAAGGAAAACAACTCCATCAAGCTCAAATGAGGTAAAAACAGGTTTCATTGTCTTTTTTCAAGATTGAGTTTCATCTTAAGCCCTAATCTTGAGGTGTTGTTTTGTGTTTTTCTTCCTTTTGCATTTTGTTTCATCTTGCATTATTTAGGTTAGGAAACACATTGCACACATTTCTAACATGCCCGGTGGGACCCACGTCACAAGTCTTTTCTTTCACATTTGTTGTTGTTTTAGTTTTGTAGGTTCAAATTTCATGCAGGGGTGAATCCGCTCTAACAAGCGGATTTGCACCTTACAGGGGCAAATTTGCCTATAGTAGGGTCAAGCAAAATCACCCTTTTTGTGCAAAGGGGAAAATTTTCCATTTTAGGCAAATTTGTTAGGATTCTAGGGCAAATTTGCCTCTCAAACAGGAAAATCTGCAAGTTCAGGCAAATTTTCACTGAAGGAAAATTTGCCCATCCACTTAAACAAGCAAATTTGCTACTAGTTTGGGCGAATTTTCTCTTAAGAACAACCATAGTTGCTCCTAACAAGGGTGAATTTGCTCAATAAGATAGGCAAAGTTGCCTCTTATAGAGGCGAATATGGGGTAAATCTAAAACCTGAATCTCCTATTTCTAGCTTCATTTTGATTCCATTTTCAGGTACTAATTCGCTAACCTATTTGTTTGTGAGTGTTTCTTTTCACTAACATTTTGTGCAGCATGTCCTCATTTGTCCAAGATCGGTGTTGGAAACTATTGACACATTTGTCGTAGGACAATCGGTCGAAGACCCCTTAGGTAGTTTGTTTGTCATTTTCACACTAATCTAGGCACACATAGCTTTAATTAGAGGGCCAATTAATTAATTTGTTTTTTGTGCTTGGGAGTGGCTATTGATGTATCCAATCCCCTTGCACCATTTGGCGATCCTGGGTGATGAGAAATCATAGTCACTCTAGTCTATTTGTGTATACAGGTAGGAGGTGCTAGTACATCTAAGCTCTCCCCTTGCACTACGTGCAAGCCTGGGGACCAGCCAAAAATGTCTAGTATCTTCTTCCTTTAGTGGGACCTGCCTGAAATTTCATCACCTGGGGGACTATTCCAACCACGTGTTACCAATGGGGTATATAAAAGGGGGAGAGAAAAATTTGTACCTTAATCCAGTCGCATCATGTTTTGTGAAGCATCAAAGTTAGGGTGATACCTAGATAAGATGTGAAGAGTTGGTCTGAGTTTCCAGTACCTCCTTGGGGCTCCCGACTCATGCTTGTGATGGGCTGGTGTTCATAGTTGTGCCCCACATATCGTGCGTATATTGGGGACTCCGTAGATAGAGGCCCATGTTTGTAAACCCTTATCACTAATTCTAGGTTTGTGCTACTTGGTGCATTTTCATTGCACTATAACAATGCTTTTTCATTTCTAGTTGAGTCGGCCTAGCCTATTGTCTGCTATTTGTCATGCTTGTCATCCTTTTCCACAGTCAACTATTCTCCATCCTAGTCCAGTCCAGGTCATCCATTTGGGTGAATTTTTCTTTGTCAGAGGTGAATTCACCTGTGGGTCACTTTCTTAGGCGACCCCATTTTCACTCATTCCTTGGAACAGGCGAGTCTGTCCGTCCCTTAGGTGATTTTGTTAGTTGTTTTCTATCAAATTCACTTGTTTTCATAGAACATGTGAATTTTCCTTCTTCAGGGGTGATCCCATTTTTAGTTTGAGATATCTTGTCAGTCATCCCTTATCAAATTCACTCATTTTCAATGAATAGGTGAATTTTTCGCCTTTAGGGGCGAACCTGCTGTCAGTCCTTGTCTATCTATCCATTTGTCTGTCAAATTCACCAATTCTCTTGGGATAGGTGAATATTCCACATTCTTGGGCAAAATTTCTTCCTGTTCGAGTCTTTCATCCATCTATTTGAAGATTTAGGTGAACCTGTTTGTCAAACAGTCGATCCCATTTTTAGGTGAATTTGTCCCCGTCTATATCGTTCAAGAAATAGGTAATTTTTCATCCCCATTAGGTGATCTTGCAAGTCAAATCCACCTATTTCCCTATCATTCTTGTGAGTTTAGGTGAGTTTACTATCTGTTAGGCAAATTTTCTAGCTGTTTGGGTGAATTTGCAACTGTTTGGGTGAACTTGCAGCTATTTGGACGAATTTGCTTAGTGTTTGGGTGAATTTGTAGCTGTTTGGGTGAACTTGTAGCTATTTGGGAAAATTTGCAGTTGTTTGGATGAATTTGCAATTGTTTAGGCGAACCTGCAATTAGTTTGGGAAAATTTTCCTAGCAAATTCACCTATTCTTTGTGTCATATGAGTCTGGGTGAACCTACTATCATTTTGGGTGAATTTTCCTTGAAAATTTTCCTACTTCTTAGGTCCTTTGAAGTTTGGGCAAACTTGCTCCCTATTTGGGAAAATTTGTTAGGTTTTGGGTGAGTTTTCTTAGTGTTTGGGTGAAATTTCCTTGCAAATTCGCCTATTCCTTGTGTCAGCCATAGTTTGGGAAAATTTTATTTTACAAATAGGTGAATTTTCCTTACCATCCTTGAACAGGAAAATTTTCCTTCATAGATATGTGAATTTTCCCAAAAGTAGACCTTCATCTATCTTCCCATCATCATCGTTCTCATCCATCAGCACTTTATGAAGGTCATCATTTCCTTGACCAACTCATATAGGTGCATATTAGATCATCATTAGATTCCACATCCATCATCGATTCATCAATCCCAATCACCTAGACTTCTTTTTAGGGGTTTTGATTTTGATACATGAACTTTTGGAGGTCATAACTTTTGACTCAAGTGTCTGTTTGGGCTGAAATTTTATGGGTGGATGTGTTATGAGGTGGCAAGTGGAATCCCAATTGACTTAGAGTTGCTTGACCCCCATTTTGGCACTTTTTTAGGGATTGAAACTTTCATCTTGACCCTCAAAATGGCAATTTAGTGTTTTTTTTAGTTTTTAAAAAGTCATTTTTGTTAATAACTCGAAACTCATGTTTCAGATTTAGGATGTTAGTTGGAAATTCATCCTACCTTAGTTCTTGGAATTTTTTGGGAAAAAACTGGAATCTCAAAGATATGCATGTGAAATTACCTAAAATGGCAAAATTTAACAATTTTTGAAAACTGCCAAGTCTGGCAAAATCTGATTATCGGCACCTTACGTCATCTAGTTAAACCCCTAAACTTGGTTAAAAATAAATCCCATCACATCCTCCAATAATCCTAATCTGAGCTTCAATCCAATCCTAATTTGAGCTTTAATCCAATCCTAATATGAGCTTTAATCCAATCCCAATCTGAGCTTAATCTAAATCCCAATCTAAGATTTAGTCCATCTACATCCAAGATCTACTATCAAAAAAAATCTTAAGATCCCTTCTTCCATATTCTTCCAATCCATCCTATTTATCATTTCATCATCTTTTCCTTCCTTCTAATCATCTATTCCCATACCTTCAATCCATATCCATCCCATCTAACATGAATCCTTATCCTTCACCAATGCAACCAAAAATAGTAGTCAAGGGAAATCCCAATTACGTGGATGATGATAATGAAAATCTTGTTGATCAAGATGAGTATGATATAGATCCCATTGATGCTTTCATTTCTAGCAAGCTTTCCCCAAGTGTCTTCTATAATCCAATCCCTCATCTAAGCTATCCCATCATACCTTCATCCACACCTACTTGCAATCCCTATGCTACCTTTGACAAGGGATATCCATTATCTTCCCGTTCCGCATATACATCATATCCTTCATCGACATATTTCTCTTATCCAATGTCCACATCCTCCTATCCTAATCCACCATCCGAGTTTTCCCATTCTAATCCAACATCCACATCTTCTTATCCCAATCCACCATCCCAATACTCCTATTACAATCCACCACCCACATCCTCTTGTCCTAATCCACCATCCACATCCTCCTACACGAATCCATCATCCCAATATTCTTGTCCTAATACACCATCCCAGTCTTCCCATCCTAATCCAACATCCATGTTTTCTTATCCCAATCCACCATCCCAATACTCCTATTACAATCCACCACCTGAATCAGGTATTGTCCTAATCCACCATCCACATCTACCTACACCAATCCATCATCCCAATATTCATGTCTTAATCCACCATCTCAATCTTCCCATCCTAATCTATTATCCCAATACACTTACTACAATCCACCATCAATATCCTCCTATATCATTCCATAGTCCACCCCATCATGTCCTAATCCTCCATCTACTCTTTGTCCTCCATCCAATCTGTTCCTCCATCTAATCCTAGTCCACCAATTCATAATCTTATTCCTTCACCCATCCATAATCCTTCATCCACTCCTACCACTCCATGTAAGCCTACAATATGCAAGTTTCTCACTCCAGAAGTTCTCCAAGGACTCATGACAAAGAATACATCCCCAAACCCACATCTTGAAGTCATGGAACCATGTTGCCCCACTCCCCCATGTACAATCACTAGTCATGAGACCCTTCCCCATCCCACACCTATCATTACTCTTACCACCCCTAGCACCACTCAAACATTTGAAACCATCAAACCCACATAATCCATTGAATCCCCATCTCCTACTCTGAGAGTCATTGAACCCATCGAAGACACCCAAATCCAATCCACTCTTCCCACTCCTAGTAGCACTGAAATCCATTCCCATGAACTTCATGAATCCTCCATCCTTCTATCTCCCTCACTTGAGGAGTCCCTCCAACACTCCATTATCATGCCTTTCACACACTATGATTCATGCCAGGAGCTTGATCCAAAGCATACCAACATATCCCCTTCACATCAAGATCCTACCATCCCATCTAGTCCACCTCAAGACAATAGTCCCTTGTCCATTCCATCCCATGATCTCCTTGACACTCAAGATCCAACAAATCCATCTCATGAGCCCTTATTACTCGCTACCACAAATCTAGATCCTAGCATATCACCTAATCCCTCTCCTGATCCCTTATCACTCATTCCTCCCAATCAAGTTGTTGTTACCCCTTCATCTCCATCTCATGATCCTCCATCACTACCTAACCCTACTATCCCCACACCACTTTTATATTCCCTTGGTACTCTCAAATTCATCCATGGTGGTTTCCTTGTAGAAGAGGAATTGAGCATATACACCACCCATCCTCCACCTAGTAATGGACTCGTATTATGCTTCCAAAGTAATGAGCATCCTACCATAGATCGAATGCTCAAAAGCATGAACTATCAAGGAAAAGGTTTAGGCCTTCATGAGCAAGGTATTTTAGAGCCCATCCATGTCAAAGAAAATCCGCGTAGACAAGGTCTTGAATATATCTCTCAAGACTCGCAATCCAAAAATGTTGGTACAACATCTATACATCCTACGCAAGCCTCTTCCAAAAAGATAATAGGCTCTTCTCGTCGCTCCACTAAACCATTTGTTGTCATCCCCCCTCCATCGTATCACTTCAAGACAACCATCCATATTCCTCCTTCATCTACTCCATCTATTTTGGGTCCTTATGTCCCTCCATCCACTGTCGCACATCCCCCACATACTAAGTCCATTTTGGGCCCTTATATCCCAAAGTTACATCCTCCATCTCATCATATTCCTCTTTTTATCCATCCAACACCTATCCATATCAACCATCATAAACATCCCACTCTCATGTTCTCTATCAAGATCAACAAAGGCATGTACCTACACATCTTGCATCCACATATCATCCCCAAAATCCTACCTCCATCATTCCATTCATGTTTCCTCCACATCATCCATCTCCTCGTACCCATCCCATTGTTATTAAAATCATTTTGGATGCCAAAGTAAAAATGCACAAATCTAAACATCCACATGAATCTCAAGCTCCTCATGTCCCCTTAAAAAAACATGTTGAAGAAAAGAAAACTAAAATCCAAAATCCAAATCAAACCCACAGCCTACAAAGGCCCACCAAAGCAAAAATCAAAACCATGTGGATCCCAAAGAAAAAAGATGCAATGCCTTCAAATGAAAAATTTGTAATAGCATCCAAATTTTCTAATCCAAAAGCTACTCATACACACCCTCCATCTCCTAAATCTATTTTGGGTCCTTATGTCCCAAAATTCACCATTCCATCTCCTCCATTATCCCCACATTCTCCATCCACTAATCCTCCTATCCTTTCACATCCACCACCATATGTGCCAATGTTGGTCCTGAAAACACCTACCCCATCATTCCATCTATACACTTTCCAACATCTCGTTCATTATCCCACATATCTCCCTCATCCAATCCCTTTGATCCATTCTCTTGCATAGTCTATCCATCTTCATAACCTTGTTTGTACCAATATCCAATAGTCACTTCACACATGGGCTCTTAATACCTCATATGGAACTTGATGCTTGATTCCATCCATCTCCTTATCACATACCTTCTAACTCCACTTATCCACATCCCTATTGTTATCCATATCCATCCACATACTATCAAAAAAATAAAATTAAAATTAAAAAAAAGAAGTAAAGAGAAATAATTTGTCCAATGGTGAAAACTTGGCAAACAAGTTCCTTGGATAAAGTACCATGATGAAAACCTAGCAAATAGGTGCCATGTATAAATCCCCCATCCAGTTTACTTCCACACTTGGGGGCAATTGCGTCCCCTTCATCCATCTCCTCCATCCCACCTATCTTCCACATCCTACCTATCATATCCCATTTATCTCAAATCCCTCCATCCTTCTTGTAATCTTGATAAGGATAGGGGCACCTATCTATGCATGCTTTGAACACCTCTTGGTATATATTCCCTTCATCTGTACACATCCGCCTACCTTCCCTATCCACCTGTCAAGCTACCATCAATTTCCTTTCCTTATCCATGCATCCTATCCATGTCCATCTCACTCCCTTATTTGTCCATCCTTCTATCTTCCATCCCTCTCATCTCATCATACATGACATATCTAGAGCGGGGCATCTACTTCCTTTGTGACATAGTCCTTGGAGACATCATTCATCGATGCTATCATCCCTTCCATCTCCCCATCCTTATCTTCCTATCCATCCAAACAATCCCTTCCATCCCCCATCATTATCTCCCTATCCATTTATCTCTATCCTCATCCCATCTCATAATCCCTTGTCATTGGTATCTATCTATAGCCTACCCCCTCATGCAACCCAATTCCATCTATCTCATCATCATCATGACTCCCACTTATTTCACACATCTTTCCAATATTTTGTCACTTCTCATCACTCATATCTCCATCATGTCATCCTCCCAATTCATCTTTTGATGATTTGGATAACTATCCCATTCCTAAGCTACATGTGATCACCACGATCTTATCCTCTAGGTCTATCTTGTCTCATTGTATTGACTCCATCATTTTATCCACTTATCATGGTCATCTCATCATCCTTTATCCGTGGTTGGTCATTGGATTTTTTTTTGAACTATGTTGCACTTGCATGTTCATGTAGGCAAGGTCAATCATTTGATTTTCCCCCAAGGCTTTTATCAAACTATGAGGGCTCTACGCTTTCATGTAGGCAAGGCTAATCTTTGATTAGCCCCCAAGCCCCTAGGTCTTTAGGGTGTGTCTCTCTTGTGTTTTGTCTCTCATGTCTTGTGCTGTGTCATCAAGTTATGTCCCTATCTAGCTGATTCTTAACAAACAATATCCACTAGTATCAAAAGGTCTGATCAGTTTTGAATATCCTATGTCATGTTGATCATTTAGTTTAGTCTCCATCCTTGGTCTTAACATGATGTATCCTTCCTAACATACCACATCAATCCCATCCACCTTTCGATCCTATGGCAAAGGAAATTTGAGATTTTTTGTGATTTTTTGATGCTTTTGGCTTTTTTTTATCATTTGAGCTTCCTATCATACCTTGTTGGGGTTGCCTTGATCCATCATATATCATGGTGTTCTTTGACTAGTAAACATAGGGGAATATTTTGATCTTTTGTTTGTTTTTGTCTTCTTGGTTGTCCCATGTAGTACCCTCCAAGATCCCTACAGTCTTGTGTTACATTGGGGTATCCTTTGTGTTTATGGTTTTCCGACATTGGCCCTACCAAAGCCTCCATGACTTTGGGATGTTGAACTAACCTTTTGTTTGTTGTGTTAGTCCCA
The DNA here is from genome assembly GCA_007258455.2 of Sequoia sempervirens. NCBI lineage: Eukaryota > Viridiplantae > Streptophyta > Pinopsida > Cupressales > Cupressaceae > Sequoia > Sequoia sempervirens. Next base: position 42,795 of record VDFB02118147.1, on the reverse strand, counting down.
TGCATGTGGTACAACGCCACCTTGGTTCTTCATACCCTGATGCATAGTATCTCATGCTATATCAAATTAAGTGCTCATTACATGGCAACATAACACATAACACTTAACCTACTTGATTTGGTTACTATCCATTTATCCTTCATCACTCTCCTCATCTCTCTATCCTATCCATTTTCATCCCCCCAAATCCATCTATCCTCATGATATCATCATCTCTTCAATCTTCTTAGGATAATATAGATTGGCTATTCTAAGCATCTTTTCTTCCATCCTCATCATTTCATCCTCTCTTCAATCTTAGGATAATATAGATTGGTTATTCTAAGCATCTTTTCCTTCATCATTTTCATTTATTTCAACCATCTCACATCTCCATCCAATCCTAATCCATTCAATCTAGCACAAATCATCTAATCACATCCTTGGTCTTGTTCCCATCCTTGCTACGAGCCTTGATCCACTCATCATCATCATCATCATAATCAAGATGTATCCTTCCCTATCCTTTTGTGTTGTTTTGGGATGTATCCTTCCCTCATCAACAACACCTTCATCATCATCATCAAGATGTGTCCTTCCCTATCCTTTTGTGTTGTTTTGGGATGTATCCTTCCCTCATCAACAACACTCTCATCATCATCACCGAGATGTATCCTTCCCTATCCTTGTGTTGTTTTAGGATATATTGTTCCCTCATCGACAATACTCCATCCATCATCAATCCATTTTGGCTTGTAGCTTGACTGGGGCAACATCACATTTGTCCTTAATCCATTTGTACTTCCTTTCTTCTCATCTTCTCTTCCCAATCTCCTATCACTTATAATCCTCTCTTATCCATCATTTTGCATCATCTTTCCCATCTACCCCTTTCGTTATATCATCCATTTTGAGAGCACGCCCATGTTCTCTTGAACCTGCATGTCCTTTCAAGGGGGCATCCTTAATCCCTAATCTTCATCTTCAATCCTATCATTCTTCTTCCTAGTCACTTCTTTGAATGACTTGGGAATCTTTTCCAATCTAACCATCTTCTCCTAGGTTCTATGTTTTAATCTTCTTTGAAATTATGCTACTTCGTAACACCATCTGAAAGAGGGGAAAAATGTAGACACCTAAATTTGGCCACTTGCATTTGGTCAAATTTAGCCTTTTTCATCTAAATGTCCTTTTATCTGCATTAAATAAGTAATATTGCTATTATTTGATTAATACCCCTAAAGCCCTCTAAATCCCTAAGGTATTTAGTTAAATAATTAAATACCTTACCCTTTATTCTTTTCCTCCAAAGAATTAAATAAATAATCCATTTATTTAATTCACTTCATCTCTCGTCCCCTATAATCTTCACTTAAATCCTAATCCACATCCTAATCCCATCATTAGGGGTGTGCACATGTCTAATCTATGATTAGGATGTGTCACATTCTCCAACTTTTGCAAGTTGGCTCCTAATATTCATTAGCCACCTAATTGTCCTCTAATAATTGATTAGCTAGTCTAATCAACCCCTTTGGTCAACTCTACCCATTCCCCAAGGAATTTTTAATTCCTTTTTGTTTTCCCAAGGTCCTCTCATAGAATTTTTAATTCCATTTACAATCCTCATATCCTTCCCAATGAAATTTTAAATTTCATTTTATTCATCCAAGGTTTCTAAGGAATCTTTAATTCCTTTTATCATCCCCATGCACATTAAAAAAGGAATTTTTAATTCCTTTGATCAACTCTTTGATCTTAGCCCTTGATCTCTTGTCTTCTTTCAATCTCCACCATCCATTCGATCTCCCTTGATTAAATGGCTAACACTTAGCCATTTTTGTATTCTCTACCACCATTCTGAAACCCTAACCACATCCTCAAGCTTTCACGCCACCTCCATAGCCAAACCCTTGCATTCATAGCCATTTTCATCCATCCCTGCATCCAAATAAAGCTACAACAGGTCGTTATGCTGCCAAAATCAATCTAGGAGTGCACATATCAAGCCGTCAACTAGGGAAAACAAATCCATCAAGCTCAAACGAGGTAAAAATGAGTTACATTGTCTTTTTTTAAGTTTGAGTTTCATTTTAAGCCCTAATCTTGAGGTGTTGTTTTGTGTTTTTCTTCCTTTTTCATTTTGTTTCATCTTGCATTATTTAGGTTAGGAAACACCCTGCACACACTTATTATTAATTATTATAATCTGAAAAGCATTATAATTAGGATAAGGATTAAAATTAAGAATAATGTAAAAATTATGGTTAGTACTATTCAAAAATTAAAATAAATTAAAAATAAAATATTATTGATAAAAATCACTAAATATGATTAATAGATATAATGCTCCAACATTTTATTCATTTAATATCTTTATTCCAAATCTTATTCCCAATCTTAATTCATAGATTTTTTTTGCAATGCAACTCTACAATTCTTTACTGTTAGGGTTAGGGTTAAGACCATAGTTATGGATAGTGTTACAACTATAGTTAGGGTTACAAATAGTTCTAGGATTAGGATAATGGTTTAGAATTTATTGTTAGGGTTAGGGTTAGAGTTAGGCTGTGAGTTAGGTTTATAGATAGGTCTAGGATTAGGATAATGGTTTAGAATTTATTATTATATATGGTTAGGGTTAGATTTAGAGTTAGGGTTAGGTCATGCAAATAAATAATTAATAATACTAAAACACTATAATTAACAAAACTTATAGTTCAGTTGTAGCCTATCATGGTCTCATTTTGGCTAAGAAGCAAGGGGTCTCTAAACTTTGGTTGGAGGGGGACTCACTTAATGTTATTAATTGTCTTTTGAAGAAATTCCCGCCTTCATGGTCTATCAGTCATCTTATTAATGATTCAATATCCATCATTAATTCTTTTTAGGAGATGAGAATCTCTCATGTTTTTATAGAAGCTAATATGTTGGCTGATGGTTTTTCCAACTTGGGAATGGTTAAATATGTTGGTTAAATATGATTGGGATTCTTTTGAATCTTTACCACTCAATCTTAAATATATTTCCAATGATGACCAGGTGGCTTGCTTCTAAGGTGGTTGATATTGGGGAAAGGTTCTTCATTATTTTTTTAAGTTGGTTTATGCACGTTGAACCTTCGCCCTATTTGTCTCATTATTACATCTTTGGTTTCCATAAAATGATGGCCTGGATGCATAGGCTGGGAAGTACTCTAAGGAAAATCCCACACGTATTGTTGGTGTTATTTATGTGGGTTTGAGGAGAGCCAGGTTCATTTTGTTTTTACAGAACTTTTTGGTGCTATTGGGTTCCTGCTCTTTTCATGCCGCCGTGGGTGGAGATCGATGTAGAATTGAATCGAGTTCGTGTGAGGAATTCTAGAGTAATGCAGTTGTGTGGGAGCACTTGGAGCAGGGTGGGGCTATGTAGTAAATGCAAAGAATTCAAGGCCCTGATCCTGATGCTTCATATTTTTTTGTGAGAGGTTGGAATGGAAGGACTCTACATTATAAGGGAGTGGAGTTTAACATTGAAGAGGATTTTATAGTAGAGGTCACTGGAGTTTCGGTTTCTAGGAGAAAATTCTATAGAGATAGCGTTGTTGCCAAGAAAGCCTTTGTGAATTTTTTCAAATTCAATGAGAAGAAAAGGCTCCAGGAAATGGGGAGTGGTGGCTATGCTCACAAGTCTCTGAAACCATTATGGAGGGATCTCATGTTGGCCTTAATGCATTATTTCATGCTCAAAGGTAAATTCTCAGTTGTGTATAGTTACCATTTCATGCTTTTGAATCACTTCCATCATAAGGTTTTGGTCTCCTTGTCAATGGAAAAAAGTATTGAAGATCACCGTAAAAACCCTAAGAAGGTCATTTTGCATGAAGGTCTTATGAGTCTGTTGTTTGCTCATATTAAGCTCAAATTAATCCTTGTTTCCCCTAAAGCCCCTGGTAAGAAGGGGGTTAAGAATTTTGGTTATGATACTGGGGACTTTGTTGCAGAATGAGAAGGTAGTTTTGAGGAAGAAGACTCAGATTATGATGATATGTCTGTGGATGAAGGTGTGTCCGAGGAAGGGGTTGATGATTCTGAAGAGTGGACCAAGGGCTATGAAACATATGTGGAATTGAGGGAAGCCATGGTGAAGTCTGTGAGGAATACTTCTAAGGGGAAATCTAAAGGCCCTAGGAAAGATAAATCTTCTGCTAAGAGAAATATTGAGTTGGTGAAAGAGGTGGATCATCCTGATTCGAGTGTGAAGCCCTCTTTGTGTCCTGGGAAGGGTGGTGTGGTGGAAAACTCACCTGTGACTGATGTTGAGGTTCCTTCAACTATGGACATTATGAAGAATTCCCCTGTTGGGAACTTTAGTCCCAGGAAAGTCAGTGTGGTGGAGAACTCCCCTGTGATTGGTGTCAAGATTCCTAAGAATGTGGGGGTGCTTAAGAGTGCCCATGTTGGGGATATTAGTCCTAGTGTGGATGAGTTGTTGCCTGGGTCCGTGCCTATGGAGGTTCAGGGGATTGAGATGATCAAGCACACTCAGGATTTAGACCCTATCTTGGATTATCTTATATCTCTTGTTGAGAGGGTTGTGAAGATGGAGCAGTTGGAAGTGTTGGCTGATTTGGCTAATTTTCCTGACAAGGAGAGGATTAAGGTGGATGTGGTCAAGGTTGAGGACTCCCTTGTTGAAGAGAATTAACAACAGAAAGAGCAGTGTAGATATACCCCTGGTCATAACCTAGAGCCGAATGATGTGCCTCCTGTCAATTGGGATGAGGTCAATATGGGTATGTTCTGCAAGATGGCTGAGGATGGAATGTAGAATTTTCTTTCTTTTGTGAAATGGTTGTTTTTGAAGGTGAAGGAGCTCAATATCCATGTTAAAAATTAGCAGGATATCTGTGTGGCAATGATTTGAGGCAATAAGAAGGAATGGGCAATAAAAGGTAAGGTGAAAACTATGAATGTAATGTTGGATAAATTAGTTGTTGATGTTGATCGCCTGGGGGTTTCTCATGAGGAGAGGATTTCCTCTTTCGAAATGATGGTCAATAAAATTTTAGAGGATAGAGTGGTTAGTATTGAGGATAGAATTGGTAAGTTGTCAGAGGATTTGAAAACTGTGGTTAACATCAACAACAATTCTTTGAAGACAACTGCTAAGGGTTTTTCCATTTTAAATGAGAAAGCCTTGAAATGGACAGGTAAATCTCTGGAGTTGGGGGAAATGGAGAAAGAAATTGAAGATGTTAATTGCTCGAACCAGGTGGAGAAAAATGTGGATTCTGCTCCAGTGTTGGAAAAGGATGTGCAGGTCGGACTGTGTCTCAGGATGAGGAGTAAGACAAAGAAGAGGGTTGTTGTATCTTTTAATGAGCTCAAAGATGTTGTGGAGATGCATGAGGAGGTCATTGAGGAGAATATGGCCTCAGTGAATGTCTTGGAAAAAATGTTGTAGTTGTTGTTGACTCTTTTGCTTGTTCAGCCTAGGTGTTGATGTTTTTTGCTGCTGGTGTGTTGATGGGTTGCTATTTTTTTTAATCTTTTGTCAGCTTTTTGGTTTCTTGGGTTGCTGGTTTTAGTTGATTAGTCTTTCTTGTACCTTGTCGTCTTTGCAAAGAGTTTTGGGGCCCCTTCAAAACCCGAGTTTCCTTATAAAAAAAAAACTTACATTTCTTTTTTTCACATTAATAAAATTACTTACATTTATTTTTTCAAATCTAAAAAATAATAATTACAATACTATAAGGGCAAGTACTAGCCAACTACGTGACACTTATTTTATGTAGAGAAATAGTTTATAGAAATAGCATCATAATTATTATTTTTATACTATTTGATAAATGTGATGAATCTAAATGGGAAATTCTCCAAGGCTTTCATAATAGAGTCTTGTTTTCAAAATTTTAGAAGGCATGTTTTATGCCTAAAATTGTACCAATAATAAATGTTGAATTGAGTAAAATTATCTCATCTAATGCTACATGAGGCATACCTAATGGGCAAGGTTATGTACATGGGTGAATTTTGTAGGAATAATGAAATATCCTACAATTCTAGGAACTATTAAACCAACAAACCTTTCACAAGTAGATCTAAACAAGGCTAATAATAGCACAAAGAAAATAAACAACAAATTTATTATATTAAATAGTTGACAAATTGTTGTAGGAATAATGAAATATTTCTCAATTCTTGGAACTATTAAACTAACCAACCTTTCACAAGTAGACTTAAATAAAGCTAATAATAATAGTTGGTGATTTTTTTTATGTTGTTACAAAGTATTTTGCTTATATAGAGTAAGGTAATGTATTAAAAATGGAGACTAACTAAAGGCAAACATCCATGATAAATAGATCTAACCAAAGGGAGCATATGTTGTTGCTTCAATAGAAGATTTTTTTTCCCTTTACATTCCTAAAGCTAGAGAATATCCTGCTACCTTGTGTAGGAATGTATGGTCCTTTGTCCTTGATGTCAAAGGGGGAGAGTGAGCAGTGTGTGTTGTCATCAATTCTAAAGGGGGATATTGTTTGAAGTTGTTTCCATTAATGTCAACACTGATGGTTGAGTTGTTGTCATTGATGTCGATGGTTGGTTGTCATTGATGACAAAGATTGGAAGATTGTTGGCAACTATTGTCAACACTGATTGAACTCAACAATTGTGCAACATGTTGTTAGTCCTTGGCATTAGTCGTCTTTGTTATATTTAGTTTGGGCTAACATTAGTGATGAATTTCATGCCTTATCAGAGAAGAATTGAAGAAGATCAAAGAAGAGAAGAATTGAAGAAGCTCATGGTTGGATGTCATGCCTCATCAAAGAAGAGAAGAATTAAAGAAGATCAAAGAAGAGAAGAATTCAATAAGTTAATGGTTGATTTCATGCCTTATCAAAGAAGGATTGATGATGTTTATATAATGTATTATTTCTATCAGCAGAGTTGATTTCGTACTGATGTGTTCAGATGAGGATTAGAATATTTAGGATGAAGATTAGAACCATTAAGATGAGGATTAGAAGCATGAATAATGTTGGAGAGATGTTGTTGAAGGTATACAATATGTCTCTTGCTCTCTCCCAATGTTCTTGATAATATGTGTTACTGAAAGGAAGTTCTAGTCTCCGCAAGTTGCTTAAATGATTATGGTTCAAGAAGTTGTGTTGAAGTCTGTTTGGGAGAATGCTCTACATTCCTTCGATGTTGCAGTTCTAGTCTTGTAGTATGGTATTCTATGTCAGTGCTCTGTATGTGTTGCACTCCCATCTTTTTAGGTCACCTGTGTTTTCAAGGAGAGCTCTATGAGTTGCAGAAGGTTGGTAGTGTTGCTAGTTGTCTGAGCTGGTCCAAGAAATGCTTTTCATTTCTCCACATTGATGTCTCTTTTCCTATGGCTTGGTGAATGTGCTTACAATGTTTGTGTAATGTTTCAGTTCCAATAGAATATGTTGAAGTGGTTCACAAGTTGGTCTACAAATACTACATCATCTAGTTGTGTATCATGTGTTCCATGAATAGAGTTTTTTGTACCTATTTGTTTTGTAGTGACTGTTGATGGCATGACAGTATAAAATAAGTGTATGGAAGTGAAGGTAGATGTTCAAGGAACATCCCTATGTGATCCACATGTTGTTGATTGACTGCATTGGTGTTGCATTATGTCTTGAGTTGGTTTTCTAGGCTATTTGTAGATATTTGGTTGATAGGGCCTTTTCCTTTGTTTGTGTCATGTGCTTGGGGTTCTACGCCAATAATGGAAGATGTGTCATGATAGATTTGGTTCTTGACCTATCCTATTTTAGATCGCATCAAGTAAATTCAAATGAAAGAGTTTTTATGAGCCGAAAGAGTGTGTGCTTCATTATTTCATCCACACATTTCTTTGATGTCAACATAGGTTGATGTGTGCTTGCATGTAAATATTTTTTGGATCACATTGGAAGAAGAAATAAGATTGTTTCGGTCCTCTCTATTGTTGAGATAGGACCGCATTATGTTTTGTGGCCGACCAGTTGTATTCAATTGTTTATTCTCTTTTGGGCCAACCTAATTGAAGGATTGAAGTTTGCGATAGATATAAATACAAGATCGTCTTGGTTGCAACATGAAGGAAGAGGTGTACAAGTTTGAATAAGTGTATGTGCAAGCTTCATTGAATATCCAACAAAGATAGTGCTAAAATATTGTGAAAGAAAAGTTCAATTGTGCTTGAACACCTCAGTCAATAGAGAGTTGTATTGGCAATCTTTGTAATTCTTTTTAAATCCTTTTGTATCCTTCTCTGAGATTGTGAATCTCATCAAGTCCATGTATCTTGCTCCTGGAGTTGGTTGATACTTCAATGTTGCAAATCCTATTTGTATCTTTCCCTAGACAGTGAGCCTTATATTGTGAATTAACTCTCATCGTGGTTTTTTACCTCTTTGGATTTTCCACATAAATATGGTGTCTCCTTGTGCATGAGTTTGAGTTGTTCTAAAAGTTTAAAGTTTTGGAAGGGATTAGGGTTTTTTGTAGACTAATTCACCCCTCCCCCCTCTCAGTCTCCAGAAGTGTTCAACAGTAGGTTGAAATATATACCACATTTCAACTTATAATTTTCTTCATCAATATTCTATTACACAGTATTTAATCTTACTAATGTATGAATATTAACATTTGGGATAGAGAAAAATACAAATGAACAAAGAAGGTCTAAAATTTGAAAGACATCTTAGAATTTATTACAAATGTTAATGATAGTTTAATTTGAAAATTAATTTACATATTGAATATTTAAATTATTTCAAAACCAATTTGTTTATAGCAAGGAATATAATTAATTTAAATTTTAAAGTGTCACCTATGTTAAGTACTACTATGAATTTTTAAGAATTTTATGGGTAGAATAATTTAAGACATTTTTGGTGATTTTATAAAAAGAATAGACTTTAAAGGTATTAAAATATATCTTGATATTGATGACTATTTCCAAAGATACCCAACATATCAATATAATTTTAAAATTATTTTTTAAGGCATGCATGTTCCTTATAGCATTGTAGTCATTTGAAAACAATGGATACATATTGAAAAACTTAACCAAGTGACCAATTTGTTTTTATTTTATGATTGATACATGCATTCACACACCAACATCAACTTACCTAACAAAAAACACTGATAATTACAATAAATACATAAGAATTAAATGTGATGGATATTGGTACTTATTGATAACTGGAAATTATTGATGACAAGAACAAATGTGTCATTACATCAAACAGTTCGGGAAAATTTTGAGAGTAATGTTCATCTATTTGCAACAAATGATAATGTACATCACAATAGGAAAAAAAAAATTCATTAAGAAGATCAATAGTCCATAGCATTGCAACTAAAGAAGGTAGTACTAATCCAACATGTGGTGAAAATGATGAATTAGATGTTGAATTATTAACTACAAAGGATGCAAGAGTCATGGTAACCTCTAGTTTATGGATAGAAGTAGGCATTGTAAATGGAAATTTAGGATACATTAGAAACACCATATTCAAACCTAGAAGTGCCCCACTAGATCCTCCAACACATGTTATCTCCAAATATAATTCCAATTTCACCAATACAAAGGGGGCACACACGTCAATTGTCATTATGATTATCTTGGGCACTAACAATCCACAAATCACAAGGATTGACTCTTCCCTAGGCAATAATTGATATAGGACCAAGAGAAAGAGAAAGATTAACATTTGTTGCTATTTCATGTGTTAAATCCTTTGATGGACTCAAAATATCACCACCATTTTCATATGAACGTTATGAAAAAATGGAAACAAGAAAGCAACTGACCAAAAGGAGAGTTGAGGAAGAAAGACTCAAATCTTTGGAAACACAGTAAGTTTATGTAATGTATACATTATTAAATATTATTCTTCCATTAAACTCTAATTACTTAGCATGAAGATTATATTTTTGGTTTAATATGAAATGTCTTATTCATTATTTACTAAGGATAATAATACTTTATTCAAACATGAGAAAAATATGCTAAATTAATATGTTACATATCACATTACAGATGCTACTAACATAGATATTTTAAATACATCTATCTAAAAAATGTTGATAGACACCTCAAAAGTGATATCTTTCAATGTCTTTTAGATAAACATATCTAAGATATCTATGCTAGTTTTAATTATAAAAAAAAAATTTAAAAAAAAAATTATATATTTTAATTTTTATCTAAAGTGTTTATTAAAACTTTTAAAAATTAAAAATAAATGGAATTTGTAAGATTTTATTTAAAATTTTAAATAATAAAATTATAATTTATTAAGATTATAATATACTAAACATAAGTTTAAGGACCAGGGGAGATGGTGAGAGAAGGTGGCGACCGAAAATTTATAGAGGAAAGCGAGGCAAGTGAGGAAGGTTCTGAATGCAGCAAGTCGAGGCTCCATTGCAGTAACACGACCCACAGTGACCACTTGACAATCGACCTATCGAGGGAGGCAAAGATGGACATCGAAATGTTAAGAAAACTGGAAATAATCTATCACATTATCAATCCTAAATTCAGCTGAGATTCCATCTGTTGCAGGTTGGCTCGCTCTTGGAGCAAGATGGAGATAGTGAAGTTCCTCCCTAAAGGTTTCTTTGTAGCAATCTTCAAATCAGCGGAGGAAAAAGACAAGATTTTGAATTTTGGTCTCTCGAGAATGGAGGGGCATCTAGTATACATGCAAAATTGGGTTCCAAATTTTGATCCGGTGAAATTGGAACCTTACGACAAGCCGATCTAGGACCGCTTCTACAACCTACCATTGGAGTACTAGGTGGAAGATCGTATTGAAAAAATTGGGAGAACCCTTGGGACACTTATCAACATGGATGAAGAGATAATTAACGGGGGTTCCTACCTTTACCTTCAGATTCAAATTGGGGTTGTATGCAAGATCCCGATAAAATTATGGTTAAGTGTTGATGGCGAGCAGAGGGAGATCCCTATGGAAATCAAGGAGGAAAAGTTATTTTGTTTGCATTGTGAAAGTCATTCTCATTTTGAAGCCAACTGTCGGTGGAAACTGAAGGTGAAGAAAGTATGGAATCCAAAGAAACCAGTGGTTGAGGTGGCTGAGAATGAATCTGGCTCGCCTAGGATGGATCGGGTGTCACCTTCGATGGATGCGGGCTTGGCTTTGGGAGGGGCCATTATACCCTACCGTGATGTTGTCAATGTGGAGTCGAATACTGTTAGTGCTATGGTGGCCGAGGATGTGACTGAGGTTGCAACTCACATGGTTGACACACACATTGCATTCAGTTGAGCAGAGCCATGGGAGCTGGCCTTAGAAGTGGATGCCTCAGATGAGGATGTGCTTGTTGAAAGTGTAGCTCGGAAGATGAATCTTCCAGCCTGGAACCGTGTCACCCAGGCTGGATAGATTAGATAAACTTTCTTGATTTTTTATCTGCCTTATCTTTTACGCACTTGCTAGTTTGGGAATTCTTTTTTAGAAACAACTTTGTCTTCTTTCTAAGATTAATCTCTACTTTGCTTCACCGTTGGTGAATAAGAGATTATAAAAATGATAGATGTGTGCATTGTAGATATACAAATTGAAGGTTATTTGCAGGAAAGGACACAAGATCAAAGAGAGGTTGCAGTGAACAGAAGGAGTTGAATATTATCCAAGTTTGTAGTTTCGTTGTGGATGCCAAGTTCTAGCAGTTATTGTAAATTTCTTCTTTTCTGCTTTAATAAAATCTCTCTCTTTGAATGCTGGTTTTTCCCTAGAGTTAGGGGTTTTCCAGGGTAAATCATTGTGTCAAAGTGTGATTGGTTTTCTCTGCGTTCAGTATTTTAGTGAATGGTGTTGTGCATGCTTTAGTTCATTGTTTCAGTCATTTGATTTCTGTTATTTGAATTTCTGAGAATAAACAATAGTGAATTTATTGTTGGGTTTCACAACGCCAATAAGGGAGACATATTTTTCACAGTGCTGGATATTGTGGAGGAAAGGAGAATTTTCCAATCTAAATCTTGTCTCTTGGGCAAGATTAAGAAAGGTCGAGGGAGGAAGTCAATGAAGCAGAAGAGGGCGGAGGTGGCGAAAGACTTAGGGCTTGCAATTATAAAGAACTTTTTTGAAACCAAGGGAGCCAAGGCCTCCCTTGGGAAGCCATGAAGCTCACGACTTGGAATGTCAGGGGTCTCACGACCCCTGACAAGTGACGCTTAATTAAGCGTCACTTAAATAGATTAGCTTTAGATATTGTTATTCTACAAGAGATGAAAATAAGCGAGGTGGAGGGGTGCAAATTCTTAAAATATTGCAAGAAATGGTCTGGATCTTTCCTAAGTGCTTTTGGCTTGGCTGACGGATTGGGTGTCCTTTGGTTAGACAACTCTGTGGATTTGGTGGTGGAAGCTTGCTCGACTAATTGGATGTTATGCATGGTGAGACACAGGAATTCCAACATCTCTTTTCCACTCTTCAATGTGTATGGCTCGGCTAAAGCTGGTTACAAGGCAGTGGTTTGGGAGAAAATTCATTCTCGGGCCAAATCGTTGGATTGTAATTTCCTAATCTTGGGCATGGACTTTAACGTAATTCCGGACTTAAAAGAAAAAAAAGGTGGCCTTTCAAAGGAAAATAAATTAATGTTGGACTTTAGGGACTTCGTCCTAGCACTGGAGGTGATGGATTGTTGCCCTAAGAATGGATCCTTCACTTGGACAAATCGGCGGCAGGACTTTACAAATATTTTTGAGTGCCTTGATCACTTCCTAGTTGGTGGGGGCTAGCTGGAGGTACCATTCACCTACTCTTCTCATATACTTTCAAATTTTGCCTTTGACCATTTTCTGGTGCAAATGAATATTAGGCCAAGTGAAAAGCAAGTGAAGAGTTATTTTAAGTTTGAGTCTATGTGGTGGAGAGACACAAAGTTGATTGAACTTTTGGAATGATGGTGGTTGGAAGGGAACATATTTGATGGGATTGTTAGCTATTGTTTTGTTCGCAAACTAGTGTATATCAAAGAGAAATTGAAGAAGTGGAACTATGAGTCTTTCAAAAACATCTTTGTGGAGAAAGTTGAAATTGAACAAGAGTTGGAGGCTCTCAATGAAATTGTGCTTAGGAATCGAATGATAGCTACTAATATATTAAATAGAAACAATTGAATGGCCAAGCATTCAGATTTTTTGGCTAGAGAAGAGTTCTGGAGGGACAAGGCTAGGGAGCTGTTGTTGAAAGAAGGCGACTCAAACTCCAAGTTCTTCCATAATTCGTCTCAGGCTCGGAGAGAGAGGAACCAGATTGATTCCATTTCATGCCCGAATGGCTCGATTGTTTCTGATCGGGATGGCATCGAATGAGAGGTTGTGAGATATTTCAAATCTCTGCTTGTAGTCGACAACCCTGAGAACGGAAACGGGTCATGGCCAATCCTTGACTATATCCCAAGCTGTATTAATTCTGATCAGAACAAAATGCTCAGCAACCCTTTCACCCTGGACGAAGTCAAGCGTGTGGTCTTTGATTTGCATCTTGACAAGGCCCTCGGGCCTAATGGATTGATTGCCAATTTTTTTCCAAATTGTTGGCATTTTATGGGTACGTACTTGTGGAGACTATTGGAGGATTTTAGAAAGAAGAAGTTTATAAAGGACCTGAACAACACTGCCATCGCATTGATTTCTAAAAAACCAGTGTGTGAATCTTTTGCAAACAAGTTAAAGGTGGTTATGGATTGTGTAATATCAGAAGAACAAAGTGACTTCACGCCTGGGAGAGAGATCTTGGATAGGATCATCACCACTTTTGAGACTGTGCACTCGGTTGTATCTGAGTGACTGAAAGGTATGCAAAACAAATTAGATATAAGCAAAGCTTATGATCATGTTAATTGGAATTTCCTCTTGGCTATCTTGGACAAATTTGGTTTTTCAAAAGATCAGATTGAAATGATAAAAATGTATATTTCCACTCCTCGCTTTTCCATCTTGGTGAACGATTCCCTCTATGGTTTTTTTGGGGCCACAAATGGCCTCAGGAAAGGAGATCCCTTGTCTCCATTCTTGTTTGTGATTATGGTCGAGGCTTTGGGGAGGCATATAAGGAAATTGAGGTTGGACAAACGTTGGAAAGGGATAAAGATTGCTGATAACTTGGATCCAATGACTCACTCCCAACTTGTGGATGACACAATGTTGTTTGGTGTCTTCTCCATTGGCGAGGAAAAGGAAATCAAGGAGGCCTTGGAACTATATGTTTCTTCCTCGGGACAAGTTATAAATAAAGAGAAATCAGCAATATTTTTCTTCTACATGAAGGCCTCAACTCGATGGAAAATTGCGAGCATTCTAGGCTTCTTTATTGCCACCCTCCCTACAAAGCACCTAGGGGATCCTCTCTTCCAAGGTATCTGCAGAATCGATCATTGGCGTGAGGTGATTGGGGGATGTAGTTCTAATAAGACTGTGGCCTGGAAAAACAAGTGGCTCTCCCTGGTGGGCACAATACAAATGTTAAGATTAGTTCTCTCAGTTGTTCCTATCTTCGTTATGTCTTGTTTCAGACCAAGACATAAAGCATCCAGGGACCTTGAAGGCTTTATGAAGAAGTTTCTTTGGGAAGGGGCCAAGGAAGAAAGGCGGGTCCCACTCATAAATTGGGAAACTATGTGCACAGACAAGTTGGGTGGGGGTGTTGGGTTACGCAAGTTGGACCTTCAAAACCATGCCCTGGGAGAAAAACTCGGTTGGAAAATGTATAGTGATGTGGGTAGACATTGGTGCAAGATCCTACAGAAAAAATATCTTGACAATGATGAGTCGAGGAGGATTCTTACCTTGGCCAATTCCCAAGGTGGTTCACCAGTTTGGAATATCATATGGGAAAGCAGATCGTTGCTTGTCAACCACCTGTCTTGGTGCATTGGGAATGGGAAGCTAGCAGAATTTTGGCAAGATTTGTGGAATGGTCTCCCATCTCTTGCAAGTGTGCTAGGAGACCCGGAGTGGGTGGATGAGGCAATCGCTAAACACAACAGACATGTGGTTGACTACATCATGAGATATGTTGGCTTGGGTGGTGCTATATATAAATGGGTGAATGTGGATGGGTTGGATATCTCGAATGAGGCAAAACAAAATTTGTGCAAATTGTTGGATGATTGAAGAATATGACTCTTTGACATGGAGGACGTTGTGATCTGGTGCAGGTCCAAATCTGGTCATTACTCGGTGAAACTCAGATATCAAATGCAGTGTGTTAGGTCGGCTAGTGATCCTTGGCCTGTCAAGTTATGTTGGAAGAAAGAGGTTCTTCCCAAGGCCAGTGCCTTCCTTTGGACTGCCTTGCATAGTAGGATTTTGTCTAGTGATAGGCTCTCAAAGTTTGGATTTATTGGCCCTCACATATGTGTTATGTGTTGCAAAGACGGAGAAACTGTCAACCATCTTCTCCTCAACTTCCCGTATGTTGCTGCCTATTGGGATTGGCTTCAAGACTCATTTGGGTGGTCCACCCCTCGTCAAAATGATCTCAGACAATGGTTATTGAGCTAGCCTTCCTACAGAAGGAATAACGTTTGGGCGGCTACCTGGTGGGTGGCCCCATTTATGGTGGCATGGCACCCATGGAAAGAACGTAACAGGCGGATTTTTCATAATTCCTCCTTGGATGTGGGGGAAGTTTCAAAGAGGATCGAACTTGGAATGGTGGAAGTGCTAAATACAAAAGGTGGCGGGTGCAAAGCAACGGTGTTCTCAAATTGGGATGATAGACTTCAGAAACTTTGGTGTGGTTTAAAGCCGTCAGGGCAGCTTCCAATTAATGCAACAAGGAAAAGAATGGATGCAAAGTGACTCCCCCCGGCGGATGGCTATGCCAAACTTAACTTTGACGGCGCATCCAAAGGGAATCCTGGGCAGTCGGGTGTCGACTGCATAATAAGAGATAGTTCAGGTAGGGTTATTGTAACAATATCTAGAAGACTTGGCGTGGCCACCGACAACGAGGCAGAAGTTAAAGCATTGGCGTGTGGGCTGCACCTATGTCTGTCTAAAGGTCTCCTACGGGTAGAGATCGAAGGGGACTCACAAGTTTGCTTATTGTCAGTAGTCAAAGGGAGATCTCAAAACTGGAAGCTTTGCCGGTGGATAAATGACATTACGGGGTCTCTCAGAAATTTGGAACAATTTTCTCTAAAGCACGTCTTCCATGAGGCGAATGCGCTGGCTGACAGGATTGCCAACCTGGGCGTACTACAAACCGATTTGGAAGTCCTTTATGATGAGGCCTCCCTCCCACCGGATATTGGAAAGATTGTCACTGATGAACTGGCTGTAATTGATGTTAGTGACAATGCATTCAAAAGAGTGGCTCTTGGGTCTTGAACTCTGCACAAAGCTTTCTGTGTTGCTGCCCTTCGTCACGTGATAGTAGGTCCTTGATATTGAACGTGGTGTTATTTGTTGGCCTGCCTTTCCGTGGATGTTGGACTGGTTGCGTTGTCAAGGATGATCTTGTTGGTTCTCGTGGTTTGCTACTTGACTGGGTGTTCTAAGGGACGTCGGGGGGTTATGGGCTAGCTTTTTGTTCGCTTTAAAAGAGTTGTATCTGGGCATGGCATGAAATTTTGGTGTGCATTGTTGTTGCCTGGGTGCTGGTGCGGACTGGGATGGCGAGACAATCGATGAACTGTTGCGTTTCTTACTCCTGAAGGCACAAGAACGGGTGATAGCAACAATTAGGATAGTTGTGGGAGAAGAGTTTTGGAGTGGTCCGCATACTAATGAGGGGTTGATTTTGGAAAGTTTGGAAAGTTTCTTCACAAACTATGTTTTGGTCTTGGGTGTGGGACTTTTCAAGCGAGGTGTAGAGCAGAAAAATAATTTCAAGGAGTTTATGTAGTTCTTGGAATGTAATGGTTAGTTTAGTTGTCTTTGCAGATGGCATAGGTTATCTGTATGACTGACGTCGTATGGCTTTGTAACTCTGTTTTTCACATTAATAGTGGGAGCTACCCCCTTGGTAGTGCTTACCAAAAAAAAATATACAAAAAATATAATTTCAGCTATAAATTTTAATTTTAATTTAATTATTAAAATCTTAAATTATTGAACTTAAATAGAATTGTAGTTGAATTACCTATATATTAAAAAATTCAAATTATATCTATTTAATTTTTTTTTCAACCAAAATATATCTATTTAAATTATATCTATTTTTTAAAAATTATATCTACTTAAGTTTATACAATTCAATAAATTAATTGATTCTTCATTCAACAATTATCTAGGTATGATACATCTATTCAATTGGAATACCCTAATATTTATTGATACACTTAAATTCCTCAACAATCCCTTAGAAATTCATGTTACATTTTCCTTTATTTCCTTTTCTATTTATAATATTTTCTTTTATAATTAAATTTTGTTTTGAAACTTTGTTTTAATCTTTAAAACAAATTTTAGGATAAATGAGAGATAAAATAATTGAGTATATACCTATATATATATAGAGAGAGATTCATAAGAAGGCATTAGGGAGTCATATCTCATATAACGTAACCACATTCAACATCTCCTTGTCAAGTTACCTCTACCCAGGAGCCCCATGCTCCAGAGAGACATCAGTTGTCCTCAAACCATCAAACCCCAATGCCCCCAAGGATAAATGTAGGTTCAGGAGATGTTGAACCTTCAGGAAGAGGAGGTGGCGATGAATTATCTTTCTCAATCAAAGGTGAAGACTCCCTACACTAACTCCATTAATATCCTCATCGTGAGATATTCTTGAAAATATGTTTTGTAAAGCTTTTAGAGGGGAGGAGACTAATTTTGTTGCAACCTTAGGAATATCATGGGGTGTTGGAATATCAATTTGTGCCTTAGGTGCAATGGTGTAATGATGAGACTCCATCCCCACCCACCAAGTAGGTCTATCTCTTGAAGCTTGTTCATCCCACCCATGAATAGGCTTGTTACAATGTACAATAGTGTGATCTAAAGAGAAGCATTTCCTGCATCTGAAAGGAATCCTCTCATAGTCTACAAGCTACCTCCAAGTTCTCTTTCCCACTTTCAGATCTAGTTTTGCAAGAATACCATTGGAAAGGTCTATTTCAATGCATAGATGTGCAGAAGTTGAGCTTGCATAATTGATTGTTTCCTCTACGGAACAAATATACTTACCCAGGATCTTACCAATAGCACGTAGTCTCTCTAGTTCCCAAAATTGCAGTGACATGTATGGTAGCTAAACCCAAAGGCGGGTTGTAGTGAAGGACTGAGAATGTGGATCAAAAGACGGGAACCAAGGTTTCAGGCATAAGAAGTCTCCATTGAGAAACCATGGACACATGTCCAACACCTTCCTCCTGTCTTCAAGAAAATTGAATTCAAGGATAAAAAAACTTTAGCATAAGGGTAAATGCAAACTTCTTCCTCAAACCCTCCTTTCAAAATTTTGAAATCCATTCATGCAGATCACACAATTTTGACCATGTTTTAGTGAACCTGCAAATGAGGGAATGATCCCTTAGGTATTCTTCCCTATCAAATATGTTGAAAATGGAGGTAATTATGTAGCTTTAAAACTTGTAAAACTATTATACTATAGATCTAATTAAGTCTTTTTTGTTACAATTTATTTGTGGATGATTATCTATTTAGATTCATTTTACCATTTGTAAAAATAGACAGAAGATTGTAGAAGAATAAGACTAGAAGATAGAAGTTGCACAACATATACTGTGGAGAAACCCTTTCAGGAAAAAACTCCACCAAGAATCAATGTATTATTTAATCTCAGAATAAGATTACAATAATTCCAATCCTTGCTTGAGATGCTTCTTTTTCCTTCAACAATTCTTCTTCACAACTTGCAAAAAAATTTGATAAACTCTCTTCAACTTGCTGCAATAAATAGACAATAATGAGCCTTGCAAACTCTCTTCAACTTGCTGCAAGAAAGAGTTTACAATTACAAAGCACAATGCTTATATCACAAAACCCGCACCTATTCTTTGCAAGTAGAGTTATACCGTGAAGAACAATGTCAAAACAAGTCCTTCATCCATTTGGGTGTCCCAAACTGAAGTCATAACTCAATGTTGATTTTGAAGATATCTTCTAAGCTTATCCTCAAAGTTGGCACCCAAGAATGGGCCCACTTAACTCAGCCTTAAAAAATATCTTATCATGTAAAAGTGTTAACTCCAAGATGTCAACTTGGGCGCCCAAGGTGGGTCCAAGTCAATCTTTGTTAACTGAAACATATCTCTCCATCAATTCATGCAAACAGGATGCATGATTGATCATCCCCACTTAACTAAATGTATCACATGTTATCTTTCATGCAACTCAAGTCATTATTCATGCATTCCAATTCAACTAGCATTCAACTTAAACTAACTACATGCAACTAAAGATAACTGAACCATAACTGAACTTAACTAAATTGAATTGAACTAAACTAAACTAAACTAATACTAAACTAAACTGATACTAAACTGGACTGAACTAAACTGAACTAATCTGAATTGAATTGAGCTAAACTTCATGCATGTAAACATCAATCCCTAACTTCTAGGATATTTACATGCATTATTGAAGTGTTATATTTTACTCCAAACAGTTAACTTAACTCAAGGTGAGTTCTACCTTCCATGTGGGTGCCCCGTGTGCCCCTATTTTGTAGGAGCTCTTCTTGGGCATCCCCACATGTTCCTATCATTTAGAATTAATTACAAATGTCAATTTACATGTTTATTTCATTTGAATTTAATCTATTTCTAATCCTAGTGTCGGGGAATACTTTCCAAGGACTTAGGAGATACGTGAAATATGTTTAGGATTGCAATTAAATGGCATCCTATTCCCAACAAAAAGATACCCTCACCAAGAGAGATCTATGGAATCACTTTAGATCGGCGAAATGAAATTGGGCAGCCTAGATTTAGAGTCGTTTCAAGCAAAAGAGGGAGGCGAAAAGCTGTAGGAAAGAGGGGGATTGCCTGTATGATGAGGTTCCATTACATCCATACTCTTTGTAGTACCTTGTGCATCAATCTTAACAAATAGAGCATGAATCCTCATCAGGGTAGAAGCCTCCCCAAATGACGAGGTTTGGCCCTTGGTACCCACACAAAGATTCTCTGCAAAGCTGCATCCAATTGGTTTCAATCCCTAATTAGCCAGAAGGGAGAAACATAGCGTGAGCATCGAGAAAAAGGGTTAGGGAAGTACAAAGAAGGCTTCAGAGTAGAGAATCACGTCATTTTTTAAGAATTGATTAAATATTATTTTATTTTATTTTCAATATTTAATTTTTAAAATATTATAGAGTAATTCAAAAATATTCTTATTAAAGAAATAATAATAATTTAAATTTGGTTCAATAATTTAGAATAATACTAAAATAAAGTAATTAATTTACTTCCTAAATAAATCTTTATTTGTTTAATTTATTTTATTTTTTGAATTATAATATTTAAATATTTTTAGTAAATTATTTTATTTTTATAATTATTTAGAATATTACTTATAAAGTTTTATAATTGCAATAGAAGGGGTCATGATGAGAACACAAAAAAAATATAAATTAGTATAAAGCTTATAGGAATTGGTAGTAGAAAATTTTAGATTTTTTTTGAGCTGCAAAATTTACTTCCCAAAAAAATATTTATTTCGTGATTTATTTTATTTTTGAATTAGAGTATTTAAATAATTTTAGTTTATTTTATTTTATTTTTAAATTATCAAGATAATATTTAGATATCAATTTATTTTAATAATTATTTATTTAATTTTAAAATTATCATTATTTAGTAATTAATTATTTCAAAAGCTAAATATTATTTTCATCTAATTAATTAAGTAATAAATATTTTTTAATTATTATAATTTTAATTATAAAGTTTTATAATTTCAATAAGAAGGGGTCATGACAAGAAGACCCAAAAAAAAACTATAAATTGGTATAAAATTTGATAGGAATTGGAGATACAAAATTTATATTTTTTGGAAGATTTCAAAAACTGAGATAGAAAATGTTGTACAATGTGCAATTGTAGAGTCAACATACTATCAACCACTATTAATACATAGTTAGAATATTCCTTTGTAACCCAACCTATATCAACTTTACAAAAATTACACGAAAGAAATTTGATTTGGTGGAGGTATGAATGCATATTTTTTAAATAAAATATTTAGTGAGGGTATAATAAGGCTGACTTCATAAGATGTACCACCTTTCTATAGAGTAAGGGTAGTCAAAGGGAGCTAGCCCCTAGTCACACCCATCCCCTAAGGGGCTAAGCTTGTGAAGTGTGGGGGAGTGGTATCACCCAAAATTGGCACCATTCATGAATGGACAACATAAAATGAAATTGTTAAAAGGGATTTAAAAGAAATCAATCAATACGCATCTTTTTCACTTCTCTTCATGCCTTTTGGCAAGGTGGAAACTTTGAATTGTAATACATACATCCAACAAAATGTTAAATGTATGGAAACTTGATTATATGTTGTAGTTGCAATTCTTTCCAACATAAATAATTATTATTAAATATCTTATAGAAAGATATGAAATCATGCTCAAAGACATAAATCTCTTCCTTCAACTATTAAAAAAAATCATATTATGATGTGTCGTAGATTAAAAATAACAAACCATAAACATATTTTGAAATAGCCAATGATGTAAGTAAGATATCATAAGAATATATGAAAATAAAATTTAAAAATGTACTAAAACTTCTACATTTAATTGTGTGATAATTTGAAATAAAAAATTATCACACAATTAAATCTAAAAAAATTAGCACATTATTATCATGGACACTTCATGTGGTTATGATATAATTAAAGATAATATATATATATATAATAACATTACCTTTTATTATTAAATAATCATCCATACTATATATATTATTACCTTATCGACAAAAAATAAAAAACCAAATTAAAGACAACAAATATATGTAATAGTAACATTACATTGCATTATTAATCATCTCTACTTCTAATTTCGTTCCTCTATCAACCATGCCCTCTCAACAGAAAATAAACTATAGACATATGAAGACGTGGAAAGATGATTATTCAAAGCAAAACAACATAAGATAATGCATGAAAATCAAATGTATACCTCAAATAATCCCCATCGTTGTAGATGAGCTGAAATGGAATGCACCCTAGTTCCATTTGATTTGCTCTTTTGATGTGATATGAATGTGGATTGCTCAATAAACTAGTATAACCTTGGTATGATTGCAAATAGGATAAAAAAACAACATAAGGGTATGATAGCTTGATTCTTGATTAATGATGAATGATAATGACCTCTAGTTATAGAGCTTTCAAGGGGAAAAATCAATAGGTAGGATAAATCAATGATGGATGACTAAAATTGAATGAGGATTAGGATTAGATTCAAAGATCTAGTCATGTGACAAGTCGTAGATGAGGGATGAGAGGAATAGATTAGGGTAAGATCCTTATTTGAATGGCTAAGATTAAGAGGTGGGATTGAAATGAATGGATAAGATGGAAAGTTAGTTTGACTTTTGCATATGTGTCTAAGTTCAATTCATATAGACAAGGAGTTAGACACGTGAAGAGGAAATTTATCACATGATGGCAATTTTAGATTATGATCCATGTGAATAAGTTTAAGGACCAGGATTAAATGGACAAGGATAAAGGATAAAAATATTTATTTCATTAGTATCTTAGGATAAGCTAAAATTAGGTGGGATTGGGTAAAATCATATTTTAGGTGTCCACAATATACATTACAATTTTAATTGTAGTCTCATCACAAGAAAGTAAAACAATAAACTTTTAGTCTTAAGCCTCTGGACTTACAATTTTAATTATAGTCTCATCACAAAGAAGTAAAATAATAAACTTTCAGCCTTAAGCCTTCATGCATATGTAATTCTTGATATATATATATATGAGAAATTGACAACCATTTTCATGGTCTTTGGTAAGATTTATATATAATTTATGAAGGTTTCTAAATGGGAATTTAAAAACACTACAAAGAAGGCTATTCCTTTGTTTGATTAGTAAGGTTGAATCATGAAATTTATGAGTTTAGCATATGAATTATCTAAGATGGAATACAACACACAATATGAAGTAATTGAGTAACATTGGGAGGCTGGTAAAGGTGGGGAATGAATGCCCAATTGTGGAGGGATGAATGCAACTTTCCATACCAAGTCAACATTGGAAAGAGAAGTTCAAGAGTAAGTAGGGTGATCAAGATCTCCAATCTAGTAATATGAAAAATTTGTAGCCCAATTTATTATTATTAAATTAAAAGAATATTAAATTATAATGCTATTTATTCATTATTTTGTTTCATTGTATGATATATATGTGTGTGTGTGTTTTTAAAGAAAAATATGATGTGAATAAAAATAAAATAAAAATATTTGTATTTTTATATTTATATTTATTATTAGATATTAATATTATATGTATTATTAAATATTAATTTTTAATAGTAAAAGAGTTTTTGTTAACACATTCATATCATAACACTTCCTCTTTGTTATCATTGTAGAACATCTTTCATTATAATAATCCAAGCTTCTTTATATATAATTTCTTAGTATAGATATTTTAAATACATCTATCAAAAAATGTCCATTAGTATTTGAAACTATTTTATTTACTAAATATGTTGATATGAATTTACTTGCTACTCATCTTTATTGTTAAATATTAATGTTTTGACATGTAAATAGCTATTAAATTTAAGATAAAAAAAAAAAAGATTTTTTGTTAACACATGATATTACACTCCACTCCTTATTGTCATTGTAGAATACATTTGACATCAATAAAATAACTTTTAAATAAATAAATAAATTTTCAGTAAATAAATAAAATAATCCAAACTTCTATACATATATAATCTTTTATAAATAAAATAACTATTAACTAAATAAGTAATAATCAAATTAAATGTACAAGAAACTTAAGAATTATAAGTTAATCATTGATGACATTTCATCAATCTAAAATAGAAATTTTGAAAAATGAAAACTCCGCATTAACATTAAAAAAAAAATGCCAAGATAGAAAATTATTTCCACCACAAAGTTCAGATCTCATTCTTCACATGAAAACTCAGAGTCTTCTTTCCTCTATAAAAAAATCTATGTACATTGCTCACATTTTACAATAGATATACAAAATGACCTTTCAGATTACTTCCATGACCATTTACGTTATTGTTTGAGACTTTACAAATATTTGAAAAATATGATACATTATTCCTCAACAAGGATACACATTTTTTAGTAATTAAAATATTGCATTCCAAACTTATGGTCTTTCGAACGTCATATGCCCTCAGTGAGAGCATTCTCCCTGACTATCTTCAATGTTGATGGTTCCCTTTTCATTGTTGCAAACTCGTTTCTGATATTGCCTAAATTTATCAATTGCTTCCTTTACTGCTTCTTGATTTGGGCCTTTGGAATATCTGAAACGCATATCTTGGGATATGTGGATATTCGACACTTCAGAGGGCACTTTGCGGCATTTGATCAATTTATTCTCAAAGTTGCAGCACAAAATCTTCAACTTCATGAGCCTATCAGTACCTGCAATATCAAGAACTGACTCCTCCTCCTTTATTACCTTTGCTAATTGGTTTTTCATGAAACCTGCTGAGTTGACAGATCTTTGATCATCATAAAAGTCACATGGTATTTTTTCTATGAAATCTTCGATATCAACCAAGGCATCATGAGCTATGCCATCAACCTCCTTGAATCTAGTTTTTCCTTCCTCTAAGATCTCGATTCTCCATTCAGTAGCTTTGAGCCATTCAGTAGGTAAACTAGGATCTGATCCATCAAAAATTTCCTCTGCTACAAGGATATCAAAGTCAATTTTGATTATCTCCTTAATTTGAGGCAGACTCCATTCTAACCATTGTAGCTCTTCATCAAACTTCTTGTTCATATCTGCCAAATTATTCAACTCATCGTGGATTTTATGATATAAAATGACAGCCTCATCGATGAGTTTTGACCCCAACACAACTAGGTCTTCCATCCAAGACTTGGTTGCCTTCACAATGCAACCAATCTCTCCAGCTGGTGGCATATCTTTATCAGCAACATTAATAAATGGAAGTGTAGGCATTGGTGCAGAAGACTGAATAGGACCAACCAAAAATTGTACATATGATGTCAGTCGCTCCACTTTTTCTTTGAGTTGCTCCCTAATCTCCTTCTCTTTATCCATCCTCCGAAAACTCAAGGTTTTTGCCGATTCCAAATTTTCTTTCTCTACCTCCCTTGACTGTTTCCCGGGCGCCACCTTGGAGATCTGAAAATCGGAGGCTTCCATTTCTCCTCCTTAACACATAAAAAAGAAGATGTGAAATCTCATGCTCCAGTAAAACATGAATGACTTTGAACCATGAATCCAACACCACACTTAAAATATCTGAGTGCTTATTAATATTGAAATTTCATATACCTGTTGGCTGTGGCTGGCCAAAATTACTTAAGGAAAATGAACCACCTTGTGCCTGGGTGGGAGTAGGATTATGGAATCCAGCAAACATGGAAGGCTGCAATTCATATAAAATCGATCATTAAGACAAACTCCACTATACCCATACCACAGTCAATGGGCAACATTTATTGATAAATTTATGCTCAGAGCATAAAGCATGTAACAAAAAGACTGAACATGAAGGAAGTTGCTAACAGAATAAAAAAAAAAATTAAACTATGCTAGTTAAACAAAAAAATTCCAATAAAAGTACCATTGGCTGTGTAAGGCCTGCTAGTTTGCTCTGAAACATCATTGATGTTGTACTGTTGGAAAACAAGTTGCTTCCAAAAGAAGGCGTAATCTTGGCAAAAGCATTTGTAGTTTGTCCAAAGGCAGGGGTGGTCTGACCAAATGCTTGTGTGAACTGACCAAAGGTCCGGCCAAGAGCAGGTGTAGAAGATTCAAACAGTCCAGATGACTGAGTGTTTCCAAAAGAGGTACTAGAGCCAAAAGCAGGACTTGATCTTAACGATGGAGTGGAACCAAACAAAGATCCAGGCCGAGAGGCTTGGCCAAAAGGGGTTGAACCAAATTCTGGAGAACTCGATGTGCCAAAAGGAGAGGCAGAAGATGCCCCTCCAAAGGCCGTTGTTGATGATCCAAAAAGAGATGGTGATGAAGAAACTGCACTAAAAGGACTAGATAAGGAGGTAGCACCTAAAGGTGAGTTAAATGCAGCACCTGATGAAGAACCTAATGACATGCTACGAAATCCTTCTGCTATATTTCCAAAAATGTCAGCAAATATATCATAAAATGGATTTACAGGGGATGTTTGCCCAAAGGCAGAAGTTGTCTGACCAAAAGCAGATTTTGTCTGGCCAAAGGCAGATGATGTTGTCTGACCAAAAGGGCTAGATTGTGTTGGCTGAGAAAAAAGGCCACCTGCAATATACAACTGATTAATTTAAGAGTGGATTTTGCATAGCCAAGACCAAATAATTACAGCAATAATCTCAACTGTTGCTGAATACCTTTGTCACCTGACTGATAGTCCTCCCATCTTAGTTCCTCGTGACTCTTCTCTTGGTATTGTGGCATAGCTGATATAGAAAGGAGTTCTCCAGGTGTTGTCAGCCCACTGACACTGCTGCTACTATCTGTATCATTTGTGGTAGTGTATAGTGCTACTCTGCTACCTCCACGCCGTCTACCAAATGATGTTTGCCCAAAACCTGGCCAGCCAAATGTAGTAGTGGATTGAACTACTGAGCCATTGATAGTGAGAGGAAACAATGATAAACTGTACAAATGAATTATGACAATGTCTAAAAGCCCTGAATTAGAAATGTACATGGACTAACATTTGGCATTGAATTAATAGAGAATATAAAAATTGTAGATGCTGCTGCTCCAACTAACTAGATGAAAAGCAAAAAACATTTACACACGTGGATCATTCAAAGATCAACAGATATAGTGAATCACAACATAGGGAGCACACAAAAGTCATGCTTACCAAATGCTCAATTCTGATCACCAAAAGGAGATGGAGTACTTCCAAATGATTGACTGCTCCCATATGCTGGAATTGAGGCTGCGCCAAAAGCGGGAGCTGATTTACCAAAACCAGGAGTGCTACCAAATCCAAAAGCTGGGGAACTGGAAGCCCCAAAAGCTGGAGTGCTGGATACGACAAACACTGGTGTACTTGTTGTACCAAATGCAGGGGTACCAGTAGAACCAAACGCTGGTTGACTAGTAGCACCAAAAGGTTGACTACCAAAAGCTGGTTGTGTTTGCCCAAGATTACTTCCAAATGGACCTGATTGATAGTCCTCCCATCTTAGTTCCTCATGACTCTTGTCTTGGTATTGTAGCATAGCTGATATAGAAAGGAGTTTTCCAGGTGTTGTCAGCCCACTGACACTGCTGCCACTATCTGTCTCATTTGTGGTAGTGTATGGTGCTACTCTGCTACCTCCACGCTGTCCAAATGATGTTTGCCTTAAACCTGGCCCGCCAAACATAGGAGTAGTAGATTTAACTCCTGAGCAATGGATAGTGAGAGAAAACAATGAGAAACTGCACAAATGAATTATAACAATGTCCAAAAGCCCTGAATTAGAAATGTACACTTGGCTCACATTTGGCATTGCATTAATAGAGAATATACAAATTGCAGATCATGCAGATCCAGCTAATTAGATCAAAAGCAAAAAGCATTTACACACGTGGATCATTCAAAGATCAACACATACATTGAATTACAACATAGAGGAGCACACTAAAGTCATGCTTACCAAATGCTGAATTCTGATCACCAAAAGGAGATGGAGTACTTCCAAATGATCCGCTGCTCCCATATGCTGGAATTGAGGCTGCGCCAAAAGCAGGAGTTGATTTACCAAAACCAGGAGTGCTACCAAATCCAAAAGCTGAGGAACTGGAAGCCCCAAAAGCTGGAGTACTGGATACAACAAACACTGGTGTGCTTCTTGTACCAAATGCAGGGGTGCCAGTAGAACCAAACGCTGGTTGATTAGTAGCACCAAAAGGTTGACTACCAAAAGCTGGTTGTGTTTGCCCAAGATTACTTCCAAATGGACCTGATTGATAGTCCTCCCATCTTAGTTCCTCATGACTCTTGTCTTGGTATTGTACCATAGCTGATATAGAAAAGAGTTTTCCAGGTGTTGTCGGCCCACTGACACTGCTGCCACTATCTGTCTCATTTGTGGTAGTGTATGGTGCTACTCTGCTACCTCCACGCTTTCCAAATGATGTTTGCCTTAAACCTGAACCGCCAAATGTAGAAGTAGTAGATTGAACTCCTGAGCAATGGATAGTGAGAGAAAACAATGAGAAACTGCACAAATGAATTATAACAATGTCCAAAAGCCCTGAATTAGAAATGTACACTTGGCTCACATTTGGCATTGCACTAATAGAGAATATACAAATTGTAGATCATGCAGATCCAGCTAATTAGATCAAAAGCAAAAAACATTTACACATGTGGATCATTCAAAGATCAACACATACATTGAATTACAACATAGAGGAGCACACTAAAGTCATGCTTACCAAATGCTGAATTCTGATCACCAAAAGGAGATGGAGTACTTCCAAATGATCCACTGCTCCCATATGCTGGAATTGAGGCTGCACCAAAAGCAGAAGCTGATTTACCAAAGCCAGGAGTGCTACCAAATCCAAAAGCTGAGGAACTGGAAGCCCCAAAAGCTGGAGTACTGGATACAACAAACACTGGTGTGATTCTTGTACCAAATGCAGGGTTACCAGTAGAACCAAACGCTGGTTGACTAGTAGCACCAAAAGGTTGACTACCAAAAGCTGGTTGTGTTTGCCCAAGATTACTTCCAAATGGACCTGATTGATAGTCCTCCCATCTTAGTTCCTCATGACTCTTGTCTTGGTATTGTACCATAGCTGATATAGAAAAGAGTTTTCCAGGTGTTGTCGGCCCACTGACACTGCTGCCACTATCTGTCTCATTTGTGGTAGTGTATGGTGCTACTCTGCTACCTCCACGCTTTCCAAATGATGTTTGCCTTAAACCTGGCCCGCCAAACATAGGAGTAGTAGATTGAATTCCTGAGCAATGGATAGTGAGAGAAAAAAATGAGAAACTACACAAATGAATTATAACAATGTCCAAAAGCCCTGAATTACAAATGTACACTTGGCTCACATTTGGCATTGCATTAATAGAGAATATACAAATTGTAGATCCTGCAGATCCAGCTAATTAGATCAAAAGCAAAAAACATTTACACACGTGGATCATTCAAAGATCAACACATACATTGAATTACAACATAGAGGAGCACACTAAAGTCATGCTTACCAAATGCTGAACTCTGAGCACCAAAAGGAGATGGAGTCCTTCCAAATGATGGGCTGCTCCCAAATGCTGGAATTGAGGCTGTGCCAAAAGCGGGAGTTGATTCACCAAAAGCAGGATTGCTACCAAATCCAAAAGCTGGAGTACTTGATGCACCAAATGCTGGTGTGCTTGTTGTACCAAATGCAGGGGTACTACTAGAACCAAAATCTGGTGTGCTTGCTGTACCAAATGCAGGGGTAGTAGTAGAGCCAAAAGCTGGTGTGCTGCTTGTACAAAATGCAGGAGTACTAGTAGAACCAAAATCCGGTGTGCTTGTATGAAATGCAGGGGTACTAGCAGAGCCAAAAGCTAGTGTACTTGTTGTACCAAATACAGGGGTAATAGTAGAACCAAAAGCTAGTGTGCTTGTTGTACCAAATGCAGGGTTAGTAGTAGAACCAAAAGCTAGTCTGCTTGTTGTACCAAATGCAGGGTTAGTAGTAGAACCAAAAGCTGGTGTGCTTGTTGTACCAAATGCAGGGGTACTAGTAGAACCAAAAGCTGGTGTGCTTGTTGTACTAAATGCAGGGGTAGTAGTAGAACCAAAAGCTGTTGTGCAAATGCAGATCAAACTAATTAGATCAAAAGCAAAAAACAAATCCCACATGGATCATTCAAAGATTAACATATTTATTGAATCAACTACCATCATTGAGTGGATAGAATCATGACACACAAATGAGGTGGGACTCAAACAAAATTTGGCACTATCAGATTGAGTCCCCACAACCCAAAAAAAGCACTTCCAATCTGTGAACCAAAAAACTTCTAATCCCCAAAAACTTTACTAGAAAAAAATTAGTAATTACAATATTTTATTATCCAAAAATTTGATTGTATTCCAAAAAAATTAAAACTAAACTACCCAAATACTATAAAAATTAATTGAAAAAAAAACCAAACAAACAAAGAAAAGCAACCCATAAGCAAAACCAAAAGTTTGTTACATTCTCTATCAAACAATCCAACTCCCGACCAGTTTTCCCTAAAACTAAAACTACTATTAATCCATCCAATTTTACCCAAACCCCATGTAAAACCAATGTTACAAGAATCACCAGAACTCACCTAGACTTGGCGAGTCGTGAGACGATTCAGGGTAAACAAGTCTGGTAGACTTGGGAGCCGAGTACTCGCCAGACTCACTGGGTTTGGGCCAGTCTCAACCCCCAGACTTGACCGTGGCAGCAAAACATAAAATCATAAAAAAATAAAAAATAAAACTTATAAGTCTTTTAAGTTTTACTTTTTGGTTTTATATTTGCCTCCCTAACTCCAAAAGACACTTCATCTCATTTTCAAGCCAAGGACGAAAGAAAAAAGAGAGATTAGAGCCAAAATATATTTGCATTGAAGGAAAACCAGCAAGGAGATTGAGCAAAAACCAGATTTTGAATCACATTTGAGCAGGTTCGTAGGTGATTTTGGTGCATCTAGAGGAGTCTACAAGGGATTGGAAAGAGACTTCCATTGATTTCAAAGAAGATTTAAGAGGTATGTTTGAATTTTGAAGGTTTTTTCAGCTTTTT
>VDFB02118146.1:0-22568 GCA_007258455.2 Sequoia sempervirens | reverse complement strand
CCTGCGTACAAGAATTGGGCCCACGTCACATGGGCATAGGCAACTTGTGAATGTACGACGAATCGCTCTTGGCAAAGGTAAATATTTTTGCATCAAATATTTGGAGAGCGCCCCCACCAAAGAAGCCAAGACACTAAAAACAAGTGGCGTCGGCGATGGGTCACAAAGGCTTCAAAGCAGTCCACTCATCTTCTCCTTTCACGTCAGCATTAGTATCTGAATGCACATGGGCACAGAATTGTCTAGATACATCAGACTAGACCACAGGTTTGGAATTTCAAGAAAGCATGTGCAGTAGCGAATTTCTGTACTACAATGCAACCTCACAAATATGTGTACTTTTAAGATATGGAGATAAAACTACCTAGGTTTATTGGCAAGTAAGCTTGGCTGACTCAATAATTTGGGTTTAGTATAGATGGGACTAATTAATAGTCCGGGTCTTTTAGGTTTTAAATTTTATGTTATTATTTTTTTATTTTTTTTGGAGATTAATTAAATTTTATGGGAGGGAACTTGTTCAAATCAAATCAATTGGAAATAACATCAATAGACCACTTAGAAGTTCCCCTATAAGTAGTGGAAAGGTAGAGCACTGAAGAGTAAGTCATGATTAGCCCTACTGACCATGATCCCTTCTCCCAAGTCTAGGAGCAAGTATTCCAATTAACTTGAGCAAAGAGGCTACATCCATGGCAATTCCCACAAGAAGACGAGTGACCCTTGGAGGAAGAGGGAGATGGTGAAACTCTAGCAACTACATAAGTGGCATTGCCCTAGTGGTCAAGAAGCACTTGTAAATTAGCCACCTCAAATGCAATTTTTTTTAGCTTACACATGAATCTATAGTAAAACATTGGAACAAATCATTGTTTTATTATAAAGTGAAACATGACAATCAACATAGAAAATGGAAAAAATAGTCAAATTTCTATCTTCTCATATACTAGATAGAATCTTTGCCTTTAAAGAATGCTAGATCTAGTTGAACTTGCGAGGGATGTGAGGCCAATCCCCTAAAAGAAACATGTGCCATGAAAAAGCTTCTAGTCTTAAGGGCTTGAAAAAATCACAAATCCAGTTCAAAACATTCTAAGCTTTGGGACAAAATAAAAAAAGGTGTTTGAGAAACTCTGACTACCCACAAAATGGGTAAGGGGGGTCAAAGGCTCCCAAATGGGATAACCTACATCCAATGAGAAGGCCTTGGAAAAGAATACACCAAGCAAAGTGGATCGATTTGGGTTTGAGAACTGTCTATGTTACAAACAAAAACTATTGACTCCAAATGATAATGTTGATTCAAGGTGGGAACAATGGAAAAGTGAGGAGAGAGCCAAATATATCCTTTCTGGGGTTTGTAATTCTAGAAAGCAATATTTGGACACCACTACCAATCTTTCCACAAAGGTTTATAGGAATTGATACCAATTTTATGAATCATATCATCTAGAATATCTCCCTAATTTTATCAAAAGTTCCACCATCTTGATTAGAAAGGTGAAACTTGGCTTCAGCTTCATTCTATGACAAAAGACTCATGGAATCTTTGGAGAAAAGGTCTTGCATTGCTTTAACTCATTGTTTTATGAAATATCGAGGCATGAACCCAAAGCAACATTGACAAAAGAAAGTCATGGCTTCACAAAATCGGAGACCACTAGATATTATATTTGATTAATTGAAATACTAAATTATAGAATCCATAACCATTATAAAGAAGCCAAGGTTTCATGGCTTCCTAGGCTCTTCAAATAATTTTTATCACAAAAGTCCCTTGGATCTACATAGAACTTTTTATGGTAAAAAGGGTTAAAGTCCAATTGCCTTCCAACTGGGCTATCAAGTAGGATGACTAAAAGAGATGTAATGTTGCACTAGGATTTTCTATGCTTCTTTTCCCTAAAGGGAATGTATGATCCACTTAGTGCAAAGATCCAAACCATGATGTTAGGTGGATAATATCTCTAAGATCCTCCAAATTCTTTAGGGAGGTGATAAAATTCCCAAGCCACCCTATGAAATCCCTCATGATTCTCTAAAGAATCCCAAATAAAATCATGAAGAATCTTGTCCAATTTCATGTAAGAAGCCTTGGAAGGAACCTAGCATGAAGAATAACAAACATGAGTAATCACAAGAATATTAGAACAAACTTAATATTTTCCTACCAAAGAGAAGGGTTTGGTGACCTAGTCAACCAACTTATTTTCTATTATGTTGAGAATAGTTTGCCATAAGGATTCTCGGAAGGAAAAAAGAATACTTATAAATATGAAACAAATTACCATTAAATTTTGAATGTAATGAGAATGTGATCTAATAAAGTGACATTTGGCAAAGGCTCTAGTGAGAGTGAGAAATAAATGGCATAGTACTTTGTATTGCAAGTGGTCAAAACATAGTGCAATATCATATTAGCACCAAGCTCATTAATAGGATCTTTCATACTTCTTCAAAATTCTGGAGTATAATAGTACTTCAACAAGAATCAACTACGAAATCCAACATATAAGTGCTTATTATATAGGAGCTTACAATACATTAAATAAGGATTTCTAAAATCCAACGCCCAAGACTAAAGATACAAAAAATAGGTGTCATAAAATACTACACACACATAACATTAAGTTTCCACTTGTCAACATGTATGCAATATTATAACTACTAATTATCAGTTACTTGCACCTGCCAAAATATAATTAGATGCCCACATTCTATGTAAAATCAACATGAAATAGAAAATGACTTCATGCACAGCTCCACCTATAAACTACAACTTCCAAACTTGACTCCTCCTGAGAAATAGAAACAACAAGTTGTAACTCACAATGCAATGTGAGATAACTATTTGTAGAGGAGGAGATTTGCTACTCTCAAGACAATAAGGTCCCAAGGAGAAAATATCCCTCAACTACCTCAAAGATCATAGCTCAAGTGACATGATAAAATGATGAATTATATGTATTTGTGTTCTATGCAGAATTAAAAGGTGAAAGTTCTAGAAGTAGAAAGAGCAAGTCACAAAGGTCTTTTGAATAGTTCGACAAGCTCTCAACCAAGGATAGCAGTGCGGTGCACAGTCCTCTCTGCGGTGCATTGGAATCTTGTATGAATCGAAAATAGAGAATTTTCCAAAAAAGAATAAAGTGACTACTACTGTTTTGATTAGTAGGAACTTTAAGACATGGGAAAATAACAGAGAATAGCATAATCTAATGTAGTGTAAACCAAGGGAAATGTGGATGATAAAATGAGAGAAAATGGAGAAAGTACTCACAAGAAACCAAGGGATGAAGCCTCCAACAAAGAAATGTCTCCAATACCTATGCACATAAGACTAAGAGAAAATGTTTGGATTGTTTAGAGGCTTTCCTCAGTTAAACCCTCATTTCATATTTCCACCTCCACGTACAACCAACTATAATTGAGATACATAAAACATCTAAAGAAGAAATGTGTGATAGAAACAAACCCCGCAAAGGAGGAGAACCCCTATCACGAATGCAAATAGATATAGACAAGATTATATAAAATGAAATAACAAATGAGTGTTACTGGTAACCTACAATTATCTCCTTGAGTTGATGAACGTGACAAGATTTTTGAGAGAGAAATCCAATAGAGCTTCGCTACAAGAATACAAGAGAGAGAGAGAGAGAGAGAATAGAAAAATGATAGAAAAGAATGGTAGATTGAGGGATTGATTGAGTAAATGAATGAATTGGAGTGTTTTTAGGAAGTTATATTCATGCAAGGGTCATCCCAATACACCTACAAGCTGGTAGAGGCATTACAATTGTTGATAGGTGGGAAACATAATTTCTCAACAACTATTGTTATCAAGAATCTATTCAGGATGTTCACACAGTGCGTAGACATTTGTGCAATGTATGTTCATCTAGGAGATAAATTCTCCTTAACGATGTGAGATGAATGGGTTAAGAAATTAAGAATTAAATTTTAGTTAGATAAGAGAAATATTACGTTACCATCTTTAATTTAGCTAAAGGGGAGGCTTATGGAATGTGAAATTGCATAGGATGCAATTTATGATATATTATATTTTTCCTCCACTTTAGTGAACATATGCATTCTAAAAGATGTGATCTAAAGTAGAGAGAGAAAGAGGTTGGAGAGCATATACTAGGATGAAGAAGACATAGGTCTTTGATCTTATATATG
Source organism: Sequoia sempervirens (assembly GCA_007258455.2). Classification (NCBI taxonomy): domain Eukaryota; kingdom Viridiplantae; phylum Streptophyta; class Pinopsida; order Cupressales; family Cupressaceae; genus Sequoia; species Sequoia sempervirens. The sequence continues at coordinate 18,383 of VDFB02118146.1, read as the reverse complement.
TGATTGTAAAGTTGAGCTAGGACAGGAAGAGGACATTAGTCTTTGATCATGTAAAGTTGATTGTGAATTCACCACAAACATGTTAGTTGCAAACAAACACGTTGGGTGAAAAAGAAAAAAAAGATGAAATAAATTTGATCAAATATAAAGATATCATTGATAAGTATGGTTAGCAAGTTGTGTTATGCTAGAGACCATATGAAAATCAAATAGGCATGTGCTATTGCAAACTGTGTGGTATGACAGTCACAAAAAGATAAATCTAGTTAGGTTTCCCCCAAGGTAGATGACAAGATCAAGATAAAAGACAAGTCTAGTCAGGTTTCCCCAAAGCTAGACGACAAGATCATAAGATATCAAGATATATTTTTGAAAAATAAGTTATAACCAAACATGATAGCATAAATCATTCTAAGGAGAATAAATATAGAGAGAGATATTGCATCATGAAATACATAGCAAGATGTATCCATGGAATGTTATTGCATGAGGGATACACATAGAATCCACAAAATCAAGAAAAAGAAGAGATTAAGAGATTAAGAGCATAGAGGGATCCAAGTATTTGGGGTTAGAATTGATCATAAATTTATATGTATATATAGTGTAAATTATATGAAGTTTCATCGACCCCTAAATATATTGGAATGAGAAGAAGAGCACATGAAGACAAATAAAAAGTTAGGACAACATGGAAGAGGCCTAAATGTCCTGTCACTTTGCATCATCCCCAATATTATGAAAAGTAAATTAATGTATGAAAAATAGAAGAATGATGAAACATATAGAAGAAGGTATGATAATTTTTTTCTTTTGTATCCAAGTACCTACAAAGGTATCAAGGATCCTCTAGGGGAGAGCACAAACATAAATAGACAAGTATGGGGGAACACAAATAAATGCACAATCTAATCTAAAGATAAGAAAATTTACTGCTCTAGTCAAGCACCTCTAGCAAGTCATCATGCTCCCAATCAAGATCATTATATGGGGAGGGAAGATGAGCTTGCAAAGGGAGGATAGTGAGGGTAGTATTAGATGACTCACCTATATAAGATCTAAGGAGGAGGCCACTTGAACGTAATCATCTAGGAGCTCCTACAAGGCTAACTTCATCGACTGAGCAAAGATGGATGACAAAGTTAGGATTTCCTCCATCAAGTCGAACATGCACTTCTCCAAAGTGGAGTCTAATAACTGAATGGAAGGAGGCAGATGAATTGGGGTGATTGTTGGTCTCTAGAGGAGGGATATTGACAAAATATAGGGAAGAAGGAGATTCTTTCATCATAAGAATGGAACAAACCAAAATAGGATGAGATGAAGAATATGAAGAAGTATTTTTATGGCCATCCTTTGGAACAAGGGCATGCTCTAATTTGCACTTAAGAGGATGATATGGAATCCTCATGTCAAAAGTGGGAGAAAGGGAAGAAATAGAAGGAGTCATAGTAGATACAACCTTTGTGTGAGGCATGTCCACATGTAGAGAAAGGAGGAAGATCATGTAGAGAAGTGATCAAGGGAGGTTTTGAAGAGGAAGCAATGAACACTTGCACTCATTTAGGGAAAAGTTCATCATGATCCATTGAGGAAGCTAGAAGCAAAATTGAAGCAATAGGAACAAAAATGGAAATAAAACTAATAGAGTCAGAGACAGAAGAAAAAATAGAGGTAGAAGGCTCACTCTTGGTCTTCTGCAAGGTATCACGTGCAAGATGGTCCCAAAAGTTATGACTACCAGGAATAAAATCTTGAGAAGACTCTGAGGTCTCCTATTCCATCAGAGGAGTAATCTTCATAGCCATTACTAGTGGAAGAATAGGTTCCTTATGAGGGACAAGAGGTGCCACAAAAATAGAGACCCAAGTCTCAATCGAGGGCTCCTTTCCTTTCTCTACTTAGAAAGTAGGTGGAGGAATGGAGGAGGCCTCAAGGGTTGAGACGTAGGAGCAACATGGGATGAGCTAACTCCAATTAAATGCTTCCTCTTACCATACAAGGTAGGGTGAGGGATAGTAGGAAAAACTGAGAGTTGGAAAACCTGAGGCTTAGATTTCACCAACGTAGGAATCTTTCCTTTTCCTGTGCTAGGCATAATATAAGGAACAAAGGACACCACTGGAAGATGTGAAACCAAAGTATGAGAAGGTGTATTTGTGGGAGTGTTCTTGTTTTTAGCCTTCAAGGAGAAAGGAATGGAAGACAAAGCATGTTGCTACACACATATAGATGCCTTCATAGAGATAGCATGAGATAAAGGAGCAAAGGAAATATCAAGGGTTGAATCTCCAGTATTGTATCTAAAATAAGCCCTATACAACAAGTCTTCATAGGGTAATAAAGGTCCAATAGGAGAACTTGAGTAAAAAATGATCTAATGAAAATCCCCCGCATAACATAAACGGTTTGTACCCAGTATCATGGATAGTGTGCATTGTGCCATCGTGAGGAAATTGTAGACACTTGTGTACTATCGATGTGAAAACATTCATGGAGACTAGCCATGAAATGCCTAGTCATACTTTGAATAGGTCAGATTTGAGAATCATGATAAAAGGAACATCAATGGGTTTAGGTCTGACTAGGATCGTCAAGGAAATAACACCAATGGTGGTATAAAAAGGAAATCACAAGTATAGATCATAGCCTTTGATTCCTCATATTTCTCTTTATGAAAATTGTTGATAAAGAGTGTTTTATTCATGATAACATTAACCCTACTAGCAAGGTCAACCATAACACTAGTCACGATGTTACAATTGACCTAAGCATGGATGTAAATAGGAGAAGGATCCCTATTAAGGGGAAAGTCATTTGGTGTAAAAGTTATCTCCAAAATATTATCTACATGACTCATAAGAGGAATAGGAGTAAACGAGACCATGTTCACATACTCACAATGACTAGGTCTAGAAGAGGTGGAAGAAGCAATGGTTGAGTTAGTAAAATGAGATAGAAATGGATATGTGTAAATTTGTAGCTGACTATTAGCCTTGGGAATAGATTTGTTCGAGTTTTATTTTCTATCACTGATATGGATGTGATCATTATCTATGTGGTCTCGGACTACATGCCAGAGATGCACAACAAGGTTGTGTGGAAGTTAAAATGAACAATTTCATCATTCCTCAACATGCCAAGATTCTCGTCTTCACACATGCATTGAAGGATTATAAGGCACGCATGGGATCTACTCAACAAATGCCAACATTTGAGGAAGCATTCATCAATCCAAATGCCCATCCACCTCACTAATAAGGGTCTTTTCATTTTCCTAGCATTTTTTTTACTACTTATGTCATGATGAACTCTTTGGTTATGATTATTTTAAAGAATCAGTTTATTTCTTTTAAGATTTTAGTGATAATTACAATGTAAAAGTTTTAAATATGCTTTGATCAGACTTTGGGAGGGCCAAATTTTGACCCCCCTTGCACTTTGATGCATGAGTGAGAATTGATCTAATGAAGGATCAAGTTTTACAATTTTGGTTATTTTCTAAAGATGTTTGTTGTTTTTGAGCAATAAATTTGAATGAAATGCTTAACATTTATGAGTGAGTCTTTGAGCTTTGATAAGTGTTAGGATTTTACAACTCTTTGTGGATGTGGTATTCATCAATTTTTCATTCATGTATCTTCAATGAATGTTAAAGTTGCATTATGTCGAGTCGGTTTGTTAATAATTTGATCTTTAAGTCACGATATTGGTATCTTGCAAATCTTATTCCCAATTTAGTTAGTAGTTTTAAAGTTGATTTTCATTGCATCTGCTTCATGGCTATGGGATGGTGTTAGCTTGCCTTTTTTGCTTTCTAGTTAAAATCACACCCCATTTTCTTTATATTTCTGGAAAATCCAAAAAAAATCATATATTACAAGGGATTTGTACCTCTTAAAATTCATAGGAAGATCACCAACGAAATGGTGATCTCTCTAACTATTTGTGATTGATTGGTCTTTCTTTTGGGCATAATGGAGTCAAATTGACTTAATATTTAAAAGAAAAATCTGCCAACCAATACACCCACTTTTTTCTTAATTTTTTTTGTTTGCAAACCATTAAAAATAATCATTGGATGGTTAACTACAATATTCTCTAATATTGCATGTAAAATTGTATTCTTGCATATTATTGTCATAGTAACCAATAAACACTATTTTTGTAACTTTAAGGCAATAAAAATCTTCATTTTTGTAAATAAGAAATCATTTATTGTAGTTTTATTTTTATGAATAATATGATCTTCTACCCAATTACCCTATTTACAAGGTAGAGAATTAAGATAATATGGTGTAGTCACGAATAGAGGGTTCAAAAAGATAGTCCAAACTATGCAGGTTAGAGTCAACACAATAGAAATAACACAAGAAAATGATATGCAAATATGATTCTTTATTGAATTGGAAATCTTACATGCAACATATGCCTCATGGGAAAATATCCAGGGCTCACAGGCTTGCTATAGGGGAATTCAACATTACAACTAGCCAAAGGCCTTATTACATTCCCTTGAAGGGTTGATGTGAAAATCTAAGTATCAATCTAACTCTAACCAAATGAATGGCTTCCTATGAATTATAAATGATTATAAATATGCTTCTCAATCTCCAATAAAGGTATCCATTAGCCACAAGGTCCATAAACTCGATGAATGAACAATTGTGAAGGTTGGCCTCAAAATATGAAAAGATAATCCTTCGTGAAAAGAAATGGCCTGTGAATCTCCAAGATAGATCCCATTGGACGCAAATGCTTGTATGATATCCCATTAAGCTCCACACAATTTGGAATAGGTCCACACTAAGAAATTTGGACCAGGTCGGCCCCAAATGCTCTAACTAGTAATTATAGTGAAATTCTAAGAGTGATTAGTAGACAAATGCAAATGATCTGAAATATGGATATGTCATAGATGTCAATGTATAGATGCTATATCCTACCCTATGAGATGAGAGACACTAATGTGGTGAAATGTAGAATAAAATACTGAAATTGCTATTGAATGAAATGCAAGAAAATAATTTTTTTTGGTTGATACAGGATTACTTTACAACCAGGGATGTTCCTTCATCAAATACCTGAGGTTGGAAGAAAATTGAGTCCCTCACTTTCTAGGGCTAAGAGGAAAATAAAAATGGTCCACCTCAACTTGAGAAATCCATGATGAATCTTCCACTGGTCTACATTTCCACTTCACGAAATATTCCTTGTATTGCTTGTTTCGAGTACTCCTTCCAATTCTGGTATCCAAAATATTCTCAATCTCCTCTAGTTCTTAATGTTCTAACTACTCCTTCAAATTCACTTCATTTCTACTGCCATTTGACTATCCTTCATGGTACTCATATATGTCTACAACATTGAAAATAGGTGATATACGCAATGTCTCTATTAACTCTACTTCATATGCATTTCCAAAATCAAACTTCCTTAGAATCTTACATCGTCCAAACTTCTTCATATTCAAATTATTGTATGTTCCCATTGGGAATCTCTCCTTCCTCAGCTATACCATCACTTCATCTCCAACAAAAAATTCCTTATGTCTCCTTTTCTCATCTGCCTTCTCCTTATACTTACTATTCATGTCTTCCAAATTCTTCTAGACCTGATTATGCAATGTATCCATGAAATATGCAAAATATTTTTCCTCCAAACTCCTCTTACTTTCCATATTGATGTCTCTTAGTTCTACAACTCCTTTAGGGTTTACTAATATCACAATCTCAAATGGTGTCTTCTTTGTACTCCGATTCACTAAGTTATTGTATGCAATTTTTTCCTGCAGTAAAACTATATCCCAACTTCCTATCTTATCTCCAACCAAACATCTTAGTAGGTTACCCAAGCTTCTATTTACTACCGAGCTATTTTTCCATCTGTCTGTGGGTGATATGTTGAACTAAACTTCAAATATGTATTCATCTTCTTCCACAATGTCCTTGAAAAGTATCCATTGAACCTGGTGTCTTTGTCTGAAACTATACTCTTAGGTAATCCATGCAATCTCATAGTCTCCTTGAAAAATAAGTCAGCAACATGGACAATATAATTAGTCTTCTTGCAAGGAATGAAATGTGTCATTTTAGAAAATATTTCCACTACTACCATGATAGAATCATGACCTCTTTGTGTTCTTGGCAATCCTAATATGAAATCCATACTTATATCTTCCCAAAGTCTTTCTAGTACTATCAAAGGTTTATATAATCCAATATTCTGACTACCTCCTCTTGCAACTTGAAAAATTCTACAACTTTGAACATACTTCTTTACATCCTTATATATCTGCGGCCAAAAATAATGGTCACTCACCAAAGCTATTGTCTTGTTCACTCTAAAATTCCCTATTAAACCTCCACTATGTTTTTCCTTGATCAAATTCTCTCTCATCGAAATCTTCAAAATACATAACTAATTTCCTTTGAACAACATATCTTCTTGAATGAAATAATCCAACCATTAGCTCTGGTCTATCACTACTGGTTCTTTACATGCTTTCCAAGCTCCACCAAAATCTGCATCATCTTCATATATGTGCTTTAATTATTCAAAACCCAATAATTCTATCCTCATCTCTATCAACAAACTCCTTCTTCTACTTAATTCTATGCAACTTTTTTTGACTTGCCATTCCTATGCTTCAACACATATGTATAAATCTGCAAGAACTCAACCCACCTCATATGTTTTTGATTCAACTTTCCTTGACTATTCAAATACTGCAAATCTTGATGATCCATATACAAAAAAAAACTCCTTAGGTAACAAATAATGTCCCCACTTCTTTAAGACTTGAATTATGGCATAAAATTCCTAATCATAAACTGAATATTTTCTTTTGGCATTGTTTAACTTCTCACTAAAATAAGCTACAGGTCTTCCTTCTTGACTCAATATTGCTCCTATTGCATTCCCACTTGCATCACAATCAACTTGAAATACTTTGTCAAAATCTAGTAATGCTAACACTAGCTGCTATGTCACCTTTTGCTTCAACAATTCAAAACTTCTTTGTGCTTTAGATGTCCACTTAAAGTCTCTTTTATCTCCTCTCATTGTATTTTTCATAGGTATACAAATGCTACTAAATATTCTGATAAACTTCTAGTAGAAACTAGTTAATCCATGGAATGATCTTACCTCTCCCACATTCACCGGTGTAGGAAAATCAACAATTGCTCTAATCTTTTTAGGGACCATCTTCAATTCTTCAAGAGAAATAACAAAATCCAAATATACTAACTCTATCTTCATAAATCTACACTTCTTGACATTAATCAACATCTTCTCTTCTCTCAGCTTCTACAATACTTGTCGGATGTGCAACAAATGTACTTCTTCTCTAGTTTTACTGAAAATAAAAATATCATCCAAGTAAACAATGAAAAACTTACCCAAGAATTTCTTAAGTACCTCATTCATCAATCTCATGAAAGTGCTCAATGTATCGTTCAATCCAAAAGGCATTACTAACCACTCATACATCCTTCATTAATCTGAAATGCGGACTTGCATTCATCTCCTTCTCTGATTCTAATATGATGATATCCACTCTTTAGGTCGATCTTTTTCAAATACTCTGCTCCACTCAAATAGTCCATAATATCATCCATCCTTGGAAATTGAAATATATACTTGACAGTGATCCTATTGTTTGCTCTTGAATTGTTACACATTCTCCACTCTCCATATTTCTTTGGTGCAAGTACAACAGGTACCACACATGGGCTTAAAATTTCTCTAATCAATCATTTCTTCAACAACTCTTGTATCTACCGGTTCAACTCTATATTATTTGTTGGTGTCATTCTGTGTGCTACCTTGTTTGAAAAAAATTCTCCTAGTATAGATCTATGTGATGAATGATGCTTCAAATTGGTTATAAACCATCTGGTACATTCTCTAACATGATGTCCTCATACTCTATCAACAAATCTACTAACTCTTCATTCGTTGCAGTGGAGTTCTCTATCTTTGAACCATTGCTTCTCTTTGGAATCAATGCAAAACACATATTCTCATGTCTTAATCCATCTAGAATTTTTCTTCCATCTACCAAACATAGTCTGGAAGTGCCACAAACTTCATTCTTCTCCTCTTCCTCTAATTAAGGTATCAACTTGATTCTCCTTCCATTTGAAGTTACAGTATAAGTATCCCTTCTTCCATCATGAATTTATTTCTTATCATATTGTCATGGTCTTCCTAATAGTAAATGACAAGCATCCATAAGCATAATATCACACAATACTTCATCCCTATATGATCCAATATGAAATTTCACCAAACATTGCTCATTCACCAAAATCTTATGTTCATATTGAATCCATGCTATCCTATAAGGGTTCAGATGTTTCAATCTCTCCAAATTCAACTTTGTCACCATCTCCTCTAAAACTAGATTATTAGTACTACCACTATCAATGATAACTTTGCATACCTTTCCTCCAAACTTACATCTGGTTCTAAATAGACTCCTTTCAGTGGTTCCTTGGTCACTTCTTCATGCATCAAAGCTCTCATCATCACCAATGATTCACCTTTCTATGGTTTCCAAACTAAATTAGGGTATCCAACATGTTATTCATCCACATAGGCTTCTCTTTCAGTATGTTCAGGTTTCTTGCTGGTGCTTCCTTAATGATTCAAATTCTCTGTCCTTCACCTCCACACTTGAAACAAGTTCCTCTAAATGGTCTTCTTTCAGATCTTCCTTCATCTATTTGGAATCCATTATTGTGGTAAGAATTATGACCTCCTCTATCATTGTGGTAGAAATTTCTTTCTTCTCTTCCTTTGTGGTATGAATTGTGATCCTTTTTCTTCACTCTGGTAGGGCTTTACATATTTGTTCTATTCTGCATAGGGTCTCCTTTCTCTAGATTGTGATCCGCTCTTATGGAATCTTCCTCTTACGCTTCTCTACCTTTTCTTAATTTTATTGTTCAACTTCTCTTCCACCTTCAATGCAAATTGATATGCTTCTTCAATAGATGTCATCTTTACCAAGGTCAATTCTTCTTCAATTTTTGTTTTCATTCCATTGATGTATCTTGCAAATTTTTCTTTGGTTGCTTCACTATTACTAGTTCTAATTATCATCTTGTAGAATTATTCAATGTACTCCCTCACAGAAATCTCCTTTTATCTCAGGCTCTATAATCTCTTCAACAATTCAAGTTCATAGTCAATTGGTATGAATTGATTCTTCAACTTTGTCACCATTCTATCCCATTTTATGATTTTCTTCTTTCCTCTTCTATTTCTATCCAATTAAAATTCTTTCCACCATAATGCAACATGACCTTTCAAATTTGTTTTCACAAATATAATTATTTCTGGATCTTCAATTTCTTCATATTCAAAGTATTCTTCCATTTCATTGATCTAATCAATCAATTCTTTAGGATTCAAATTTCTCACATAATTTTTAATTTCAACTCTAGGTCTTTTTCCAATCTTTAAAATTGCCTTCAACATCTTCATCTAATCTGATTCTTCTTCTCCTTATTCTTCACCTAGGTCTTCTACAATTTGATTCATAACATGAGCTGCTTCATCATCGCTTTCATCCTCATGCCTAGGGTTTAGGCCTCACCTTCTATCTTCTTCAACTACATCTAATTAGACTTGCATCTCATGCATAATTTCAAACATTTAATCCATTCTTCCAGTGACATTCGCCATAGCAGGTGCTCTCCTTGGTAGCATCTCTCCCCTCAAATTTGGTACAACTACCTCAATTCGGTTATATGGCTATAAAGGTTTCAAATGCCTCACAATTAGCAATTGGTTGAAAAAACAAGTAACCTGCCTCAAGTCGATGATCTTTCCACCTCAAGAAATTCCTTCACAACTCACAAACTCTCTTTGATACCACTTGGTCTAGTCATGGATGGAGGCTTCAGAAAGAATAGTCCAAATCGTGCAACTTAGAGTCAACACAACGAAAATAACATAAGAAAATGATCTAAAAATATGATTCTTTATTAAATTGGAAATATTACATGCAACACATGCCTCATGGGTGAATATCTAGGGCTCACGGGCCTGCCGCAAGGGCATTCAACATTACAACTAGCCAAACATCTTATTACATTCCCTTGAAGGGTTGATGCAAAAATATTAATATCAATCTGACTCTAATTGAATGAATGAATTCCTATGAATTACAAATGATTATGAATATTCTTCTCTAGCTCCAACAAAGATCTACATCAGCCACAAGGTTCATAAATCTGATGAATGAACAACTATGAAGGTTAGCCTCAAAATATGAAAAGATAATCCTTCGCGAAAATAAATGACTTGATAATCTCCAAGATAGATCCCATTGGACCCAAAATGCTTGTATGATGTTCCATTAAGCTCTGCATGATCTAGAATAGGTCTGCACTAAGAAATTTGGACCAGGTAAGGCCCAAATGCTTTGACTAGTAATTTAAGTGAAATTCTGAGAGTGATAACTTTCGGTAGGAAAATGTAAATGATCTAAAATATGGATATGTGATAGATGTCGATGTGTAGATGCTATATATTGCTATGTGAGTTGAGAGATGCTAATGTGGTGAAATGTGAAATGAAATATTGAAATTGCTACTAAATAAAATGCAAGAAAATAATTTTTTTCAACTGATATAGGATTGCTTTACGACCAGGGATGCTCCTACATCATAATATCTCGTAGTGTCTTCATCATTTTGTAATCTAGCAAAAAAAAAATTCTCAAAGGCTAAATTATACTGATGCAACAATCATAAATTTTTAAGCTTAAGGTTGTACAATTTTTTTGTGGACCCACAACATTTTTTCCACAAAATTGATCAATCATGAAAATTTTTAAATGATTGAGTCTATTTGTAGCATATCATTTTTTCCACATGTCTAAATCTCTAACAATTACTATAGTATCATCAATTTTTTTGGATGGACCATTACCTAATAGACCTTCCCATCAGTCTCAACTTTCCTAAAAATTAATCTTACATAATGACCCTTTGATATTCATTCCATTAAGTTCTCATATCAAATAAATTTGACACAAGATCTATTATAATTTGATCAATAATTAAAATATATTCACTAGAAGTAACAAGTCTTAAATGCTCGGGATGTGCATTTGTAATTTGAGTTTCTTTAAATGTATCATCTACTATCTTGGAAACCTCATCATATTCCTCTGGTCCTTGATATTCAATTCAAGATCTAAACTCCTGTCTAGATCATCTATTGATGAATTTTCAAATTTTATGTTCAAATCTACCTCAAAAGCATATTCTAGTTCCTCAAACTCTTCTTCTTCAATATATATTGGCTCATAAATTTTAATTTAAAATTCCTACTTTTGATAACTAATCTTTTTGTCACAACTTGTGTGTGTTCTTTTTCTCTAGACACCTTTTTTAAGACTAAGCTAGAACAAAAGGTTGATCATAATCAAACAAACCTTTTCTTCTTTGAAGAATATTTTTTAAAAAAATTTCATCATCTTTCTAAGATACTCTTATCTTTTTAACATATGCATGTACTTTATCATGCTTTCCAAATACCATATTGATCATGGCATTATTATCACATAATTCAAACTATATTTTTTTATTTTTAGAATTGTATTATTTATCATGATTAAATATTTATTCTATTTTCTGGGTAATCTACATTGTGTATAAAGAAGATGTGTTTTTTCTAGTATTATTATCAATAATTGATGTTTCTAAAATTGTAGAAGAATAATTTTGTTTAATCTTGACTTATTTGGCATGATAATTCTAACTAATAGATAAATTATTTGACACATCTATAACCAAATCATCAATATTTTATTGGGAAAAAATTAACCATTGGGCCAACTAGTTGGATTGAGATTTTGAGTTCTTTTGTTTCTTTCATATGGTTCAATGTAGCCTTGTCTCATACCTCCCACATTGTTTGGAATTTTTATTGATGACTATGAAGGATTTAGGTGTAGGACGGCCCGCCATCTACCTAGCTCATAACTTATTATTTCTTCCTTCTTACCAGCCTCAAATCCCAATTAAAATTTATTTCTTATTTAATCTTTAAAAATGGTAAAACTTATCTTATCATTTTTTATTTCTCACTCATATTTGTAATATTTATCCCTTTTCCTTTTCTAGCTTCTTTGTGTTATTCTTTGGGTATTAAAGAAAGTTTTAAAAACACTCATCTAGCTGAAGCATCCATCAATTATGGATTGCTTCTTAGGTCTGACAAGGCGGCCATAGAAGCCTGGGAAGGATAATTCTTAGTGTAAATGGGGTTATTTCCTAACTAGATATTAGTGAGGACCTATTCACATCATTAATAATTTTACTTAGGAGTTAGTTTCCTAGGCAACATTCTAGAAACTAGTATTTAATGGGGCCATGTCTCATTAATTAGCATGTAGTTATCTAGGCATTTAATATTTCTCTCATGCATTTGAAATTATGAATTAGGAATTTAATGTTTGCAACTAAGGTTGTTATCCAACCTCCTCTTTCCTTTCCTATATAAGGAAGGCTCTTGTACATTTGTAAATTATCTCAATGCATTATAAGATCATCATTTGATCATATTGTCTTCTTGCTCATGGTGCACCACTTTATTGTTCATGTGGATGGTATTCTTCTTGGTTGATCCATTGAAGACTGTAGCTTCAAGTGGGTTATTGTCGATTCATATTTCCAACATGGTATCAAAGCATAGGCCATAAGAGATCCATCTCATATCGATAATTTGAGCCAAGGAGACTATCATAGGTGGAAGGTTTGCATGAAGGGATAGTTGTTCTCATCTAGGAGGCAAATGATCTTTCAAGCACTTTGGTTCAGATCTAACCCTTGTATTGTGTTCAGAAGGTCCAAAAACCCTAGGAATGCCTACGCATTCATCAAAATTTTGACATCATCATCTAGAGGCCATTATAGGTTTTTGTAGCTATATTGAGGGTAAAAGTACAGATCATACAAGTTGAAGGACAAAATTTCCTCCCCTCATTACAGAAGAAAATCCACTCTCTGGTTGGCATATATATTGCAAGTCTTGTAAGCAGGTTTCGTCCCCCATCACATCCACTATAATCTTTTTTTCAACACTATCCATTGTTTGTTGGAATTCGTTGTCATCCACTACTAAAGGTTTAAGCCTCTCTACTACTAGGCCGAGGTCCCATCGAAGACCAAGGGCTCTTCCCAATTAGAGCAGTGTTGCCCAAACCTTTTCCCCACTGTGTCCAATGACATGTTTTTCTACCTATTTATTAATCCTTGCGATCATATTTGGTGCAGGAGCACCTGCCAAAGTGCCAAAGTGCAAGCTTATTTTGAAGTTTTTGTTTTAAAATCCTTTTTGTTGTTTTTGGTAGGGTCTTTTGGATCATCTTATTGGTTTTTGGGGACCTTTTGGTTCTTAGGTTAGACATTGCATAAGTTTGGAGTCCTTTTGTGGTTGTTTCCTAAGCTATAGACAAAAGTTGCAAAACACACTGTGTTTTACAACAACTAGTTTTTTGCCATTCTTAGGCTTGAAGAAGGAAACCTAACCATTTCCAAGCATTGTAAAAGGTAGCTCTCGACCTTATATGAAGGTTGGAAGCATTGGGAACATTGGAAGATATATGCAAATAATAAAAATACAGTGATTTATGTGTGAAAAGTTATGTTTTCCTGTTCTTGGCCGCATGACTACTACTAAATGGATTAGAGGAGGCTTTTTGTAGGGTTGATAGTATGTAGTGAGGAATCTAAAAGTTTTTTTTTGACACATTAAACTATTTTTCTCATCGCTTTCATCTATTTTGTAAATACTGTGTTTTTCTCCATTTTGTTGTTTTGACTAGTAAATCTCAGAAAAATGGAGTTTTAGGTTGTTTTTTGTCCATACCAAGAAGTATGGGTATTGTGGAAACAAGTATAAACTCCATTCTTGTACATAATGTAAACATAGGGGTCAGTAAGGGTTCAAGAAGCATGCTAGAAGGTTGTTCCTAGGTGAGCTTGTAAGCCCGACAAGGAAAGACAGTCAAAGACAAAACCCTAACGTAGTAGGGGTGTGATATATTTAACATTCAAAGATGTATGGTGAATGTAGGAAGCTTTGAGAAGGCATGGGAAATAAGATAGAAGTTTCATCAGTGCATTTGAGGTTGGAACAAAGCGAAATAGACCAAGAAATGTCAAAAAACCCTAGTTTCTTATAAAATATGTGTTTTGCCTATGTACGGACAGAGAGGGGCCCAAACCTTAAAAATATTTTAGTGTTTGGAATTTGAGCCAGGGTGTCAGAAGGGAGTTTTTCCTAACTAGTTGAAGGAGAGGATTTCTAACCAGTTTTGTTGTGCAAGGAGGCCTAAAAGGGGCTCAAGGCTTGTAGCCCTGCCCAAACCCTAAAATAGGAATTTTGTGTTAGCGATGGAGAATCAGAACAAGGAGGTTGATCAGGATCTTTTATAAGATGGTTTTGAAGCCATGGAAGCTTTATACACCCCTGCATCAAGTTGGGAGGTGTTTGGAGTATCAACTAGTCTTTAGGGGGAATAAGGGCTAGTGAGTGAACAAGGGAAAGAGCACCAAGATTTGGTTCATTGAAGGCATTGTAGATGATAGCAGGGTTGAAAAATGAACTAGGGGTGCCTAAATAGCAGAGACCTACAGGTTGAGTGGTGGAGGAAGTGACACCAAGGGGTTACCAAAGGTGAGACCCGGAGCATTGAGGTTGTGATTGTCTCAATCCAACCCTATCCCTATCAATATTGCAGACTGGGGGCTCAACTTTTTTGCCCCAGGTGCTTTAATTTTGCACCTATTTAGTCGGCAACCCCTATTAAGGAAAAAATATTCAATGGAGCATAAATTTTTGCCAGGATATTGGGTTTTTGCAAACAAGATATCATCAGAAAGTTGGTTTCATGTACTTTGTAGCTATGCAAAGTAATTTTCCAGATTTTTTCTATAGGTATGAATTATAGCCATCTTAAGTTAGTGCTTCCATTTGGACTCTTGAGATTGTATCTTTTCACCAGTTTTTCAAATTTTTGAGATTCTAGCAACATTGCGAAGGTGATTTAGACTTCTATTGTTCTATCCATCCACATTTTTTAGATTTAGCTCTAGGTATATTCTATTAAGTTTTTACAATTTGTGCCATTTTCTTGATATCTTGGACATTTTACAATTTGGAGAAGGTTTGTTTGCATTGGAAGCTTCATTTTCAGTGGCACATCATCTATTGGGAGTTTCACAACATTTCTATCATATATAGTTTCCTCTTTGGCACACATGATATAATCATGATTTGAGCTTCTTACTCCTCACAATTATCACACATGGAAGGTGAAGATGCAAAGGCTAATTTTTTCTAAGGGATTGTGGTCAACCTTGGTAGAGCAACAACTAGAGTTCATTAGAGAATATGATAATTTTGCTCATCAGAACGATGTGATGAGGTGATGAGATTGATTGTATTGCATGTTTGCGGCTCTTTGTTCTTCCACATTGAGGAGTGTACTAAATACTGTTATAATAGTGGTTTACAATTCCTGAGAGGAACAAATTTTAGCTGAAATCACATATTTTTAGAAAATATAATGATTTAAGCCTTAAAAAGTTCCATTTTAAGGATTCCAATTTAAGAGGGTTTGATCAAATCACCTTAGATCAAACCCCCTTGGATAGAACCTCGCTAGTTTTAAACCATACCTATAAATGTGTCTCCTTTACAACTATCAAAATGCTGATAAAAAATAACTTTTGATTTAGATTGATGAGGGCACAACCCAAGACACAGAAAATAACCCACAAACAAGAGAATAATTTTTATTATTCAGAAAATGGAGCTTCTTACATGCAGAGGATCTCAAATCCCCAAGTTTTACAACACATGCAAGTTACATAAAGCTACAGAATCACCCTTTCGCAATTTGCGAGCTTGTCCCCAAAAAGTTACCCAAAAATTAGAAACCTACCCATAAATAGAGCTCCTCTTTAGTTTGGAGCCAAAACAACATTCAAATTTGAGTTTTGGGCATTTTGGCGCTAAAAAATTACAACTTGAATTTCAAATTTCAAAAGAACATTTGCAATTGTATCTTCTAGAAAGTGTGCCAACTTCCCGGGGCCATAACTTTTGATCCGAGACTCCGATTCGCAAACTATTTGAACCGTTGGAAAGGTCTCGAAGTCAAGAACGTGCTTGAAATTTTCTATGCCAATTTTAGCAAGTTTCAAGGCTGATCCAGGAACTCTAAGTGCCTCAAATCTAACTTGAAAGATTTTTAGGTGCAAATCTGGGCAACTAAAACTACAATATCTTTCAACCCAGGAATAGAAAATAAAAATCGTAAATTGAGAATTTCATTATGACGAAAAGGGTATCCAAAAATGTAAAAATATCTAAAAACTGAGAAACTTGAAATTTAACTATTTTTGGGTGATGCAAAATTGCCCTTACACCACTGGATGCTCCTGCATTAGACACCCAGGGTAATTTAAGAAGTGACCCCGTCATGTCTCAGATGGTGGAGGAAATCCCAAATGGTCAACCTTTGCCTTAGATAACTAGGATGAATCTTCAACAGGCCTTCCTTTCCATTTCACCAGATATTCTTCATACTATCTATTCCTAGTACTCCTTCGCACACGACTATCCAGGATTTCTTCAATCTCCTCCTTTTCTGAAGTAGGTGCTAGAATCCCACACTGTTCCATTGTTGGTACTTCCTCTGCGCCACCTTCATGATACTCTGTCAAATCTGAAATGTTGAACACAGGGGAAATGTTGAATCCATTTGACAACTCTACCTCATATGCATTCCCTGAATCATGCCTCTTCAAAATTTTACAGGGACCGAACTTCTTCATCTTCAATTTGTTATATGTTCCCACTGGAAACCTTTCTTTCCTCAAGTGGACCATCACTTTATCACCAATCTGAAACTCCTTATACCTCCTCTTCTGATCTGCCTTAGCCTTATACTGCATATTCATCTTGTTAATATGTTCTCTTACCTTCTCATGTATATCCCTTGATGTGTTTTGCCAAAATCTTCAGCTTCAGCACTTATTTTCTTCTCTTGGTCCATCTTCCTCAATTCCTGGGTTGTGCAGGCTACCTCCATACTGTCTGGAATGGTGATCTACAGTGCTTACATTGTGGTGTTGTAAGAAAATTTTACTCGGGTAAAGATCAAAGTCCTTATGAGTTTATCTCTACCAAACATCTCAGTAGGTTACCCAGACTCCTGTTAACAACCTCTGTCTGCCCATCTGTTTATGGATGGTGTGCAAAACTGAACTTCAACTCTGTCTTCAGCTTCTTCCACAAAGTCCTCCAAAAGTACCCCACAAATTTGGTGTCACGATCTGAGACAATACTCTTTGGCAGACCATGTAGCCTCACCACCTCTTTGAAGAACAAGTCAGCAATGTGGACTGCATCATGGGTCTTCTGACATGGAATGAAATGTGCCATTTTCGAAAACCTATCAACCACCACAAAAACTGAATCATTCCCTTGTTGTGTCCTTCACAAACCAAGAACAAAGTCCATACTTATATCCTCCCATGGCCTCTAGTACAGTGAGGCTGATATAAGCCTATATTCTGGCTCACTCCTTTAGTCATCTAACATACCCTATAGCTTTGTACAAACTTCTTCACATCTTGTGACAACTGAGGCCAATAATAATGCTCACTGATAATGGCAATGGTCTTATCCCGACCAAAATGTCCTACCATTCCTCCACTATGCTTCTCCTTTATCAGGTTCTCCCTCATGGAACTCCTTGAGATACACAATTGACTTCCCTTAAATAACATGCCATCCTCGATTATGAAATCTAGCCACCTTGTCCTGTCCACTGTAACAGGTTCCTTGCAAGCTTTCCAAGCCTCTGTGAAATCAGGATCTTCAAGGCATAGTGTCTTAAGTTCATTGAACCCAACCACTTCAATTTGCATCTTTGTCATCAATGTATGCCTTCTACTCAAGGCATCTGCAACCCTATTTGACTTCCCACTCCTATGTTTCAAAACAAAGGTATAACCCTACAAAAACTCTACCCATTTCATATGCCTCTGATTTAATTTTCCCTGACTATTTAGGTACTGCAAGGCTTGATGATCAGTATATAGAACAAATTCCTTCGGCAACAAATAATGTCTCCATTTCTTTAATGCTTGCACTATTGCATAAAATTCTTGATCATATACAGAGTACTTTCTCTTTGCATCATTTAACTTTTCACTGAAATAGGCAATGGGCTTACCTTCTTGGCTCAACACTGCTCCAATGGCACAAACTAATCGCATCACAATCCACCTAAAACACCTGTTGAAACTGAGGGCTAGAATAGGTTACTGTTCCTATCACCTTTT
>VDFB02118145.1:0-62840 GCA_007258455.2 Sequoia sempervirens | reverse complement strand
TTCCTAATTATCTCTCCCTCACTCTCCCCTTTTTCCCCTCCTCCCCTCTCACTTCCCCCCCTCTCTCTCTCAAGTCTCTCCCTCCTACCCTCTCTCCCCCTCTCAATTCTCTCTCTCCCTCTCACAAACTCTCTCTCTCTCTTGCCCAACCTCCACCTAGTTATTGTAAATTTATGCATATAAAATCAGATATCCAATTTAAATCGAATATCTGTTTTGAAACACGAAAATTGTGTCATTGGGGAGCATAAAAAATGTTTTATTTTCAGAGTTCTACATATCAGATATCGGATTTATTCGGATATCTGATTTGTGGGCCATAGAAAAACCCCATATGGCCCCTTTTTCGCATTCCAACATACCCTACATTCTTTTTGCAGGCTTTGCAGGTGACAAATGCGCGGTTCCAGAGAGGAAGGGACAAAGATCAACTTTTTGGAGCATCTTCCACTCAAATTTGTCATAAACTATGGTTTTTCAGCATCTTTTATGAGGTATAATGGGGAGAAGCAGTCGTCGGAAGCATAAACGTAAGAGAAACCTTACAAAAGAACAAATTGAAGCATATAGAGAAAAAGATAAAGAGGGTCATAGGAAGAGAAGACAAGGTATGTTAAATATTGGTGAATCTGAGTCCTTTGGTCTTTCTAGTGAAGAGGAAATTGAATATGTAGAAGGTGAAAATGTTGAACATGATGTTGAAATTGGGAATCAAAATGTTAAAATTAATACTCAAAATATTCAAGCTGAAAATGTTGGAATTGAAGATGTTGAACATGATATTCAAATTGGGAATGAAAATATTGAAATTGATAATGAAAATGTTCAAAGTCAAAATGTTGGATTCAAAGATGTTGAATATGGTGCTGAAATTGGGAATCAAATTATTGAAATTGATAATGAAAATGTTCAAGGTCAAAATTTTGGTTTCAAAGATGTTGAATATGGTGCTGAAATTGGGAATGAAATTATTTAAATTGAAGGTGAAAATGTTGGAAATGAAGATGTTGAACATAATATTCAACTAAGTGTAAATTATGTTTCACCAAATTACATGAGAAATGAAGAAACTTGTGTGGAAGAAAGACATATTCCAAACTCAAGACCTTCAAAAACCCCTAAATGGTTAATTGAAATTGATGAGAACATTATAAACAATTTTGAAGGCAAGAGGTCAACACCCATTCGATGGTGGGCTAGTAGACTTTTCATAATACTTGTTGTTGCAAATACCATGTGGAGTTTTCAATGTACCATGAACTATTATGCTATATCCATTCTATTTTTCATACTAATGAAATGTTGCAGGAGTGCGGTGCAATGCATCTTCTGAAATCATCAAGGGACTTGTTAGATCTTTTTTTATGTTCTAGAGATGATGGTTGTTTTTTCTATAGAAATGATTGTTTAAATGCAAAGTTCTCACAATGTGGTGGCTTGTCAAAGTTTGTTCAATGTTTTCATGAGGGTTCCGAACATGAATTTGGAAAGAAGCTTGTTGAAAAAAAGAGATATGAGACAGTCAAATATACTTTGCAGAGTGGAGGTGAAGGTTCTAGATGTGAGTTGGTTTCAAAAGAATGTAGTGTTGTTGATTTTATTTCAGATTTTAAGGACAATCTCTTCTACAAGTATGCAAGGCATATAGTCATAGGTCTTAGTGGCTGATCAACAACAATTCTAGGACTCATGTAAGGACTCCTTTCTTCCCGATTGGCACCATTAGTGGTTGATTTTGTAGAAAACTACACATTGCAACCAAAATGAGTGCAATCTCAAGATTACAATTCCATTCAAATTGCTATATTTGTCCACATAACATTTAGACATGCACATGATAGTACAGAGGAGGATCGAAAGATAATAAGAGAGTATCATTTTTATATGAGTGATGATAGATCTCACTCATCCGAGTATGTCCAACAATGTTTTGAGAATTTTTTTGAGTTCTTGCAGGAGCATGATATAACAATGGGTCGACATCTCATTTGGTCAGATAACTGCACAGGTCAATTCAAGAATGCTCGTATGTTTTATTGGTTGAGTAGAATGCATGTAGAGAGGGGTCTACCTCATATTTGGAGTTTTTTTGAAGCTGGGCATGGGAAAGGGGAGCACGATGGAGTAGGTGCATGTGTAAAAAGAGCTCTAGTTAAGGAGCACCAAGATTTCAGAGAAAAATTCTATGATGCACGTTTCATTGTTGATTGCGTAGTTCAACATTGTCACTGTGGAGGAACGCTTGATTCAACAAGGCAGACATTCTTTGGTTGGTTGAGGAGGGTACAGTGGGAGGCAGATTGGATTGTCATACAATCAAAGATTCTTCAAAGATGCATTCATTTCGAAGCTCAGATGCAAGCACATGGACCATTTGGACACGAGATTTGGCTTGTTTTTGTCAGAGTTGTATTAAGTGGGAGTGGGATCAATGCGATTCAAGTGAGTGGGTGGATACATGGGTTCCACAGTATCTAACTCCATTATCTCAAACAATATCCATGAGAAATGACATAATGGAAAGTTCAGTTGATTACAACCGACTTTCAGATCTACTATAGCGAGGACATGTTTTTGCAGTTGTTGCACCACAGGGAATCAAGAGAGATCAGACTATTGGTTGGCTCGATGTGTGTAGGTAAAGCATAAGCTAACACAACTCCATGGAAGATGATGATGGTTCATGTTTCCTAATGTGTTCAAATTTCTTGTGGTTGCAGGAACTTGGTTGCAAACATATGGCTAGAAAGAATGGCATACCTACATTTGAAGACCAAGGAGAGAAACACAAACCATTCTCATGTATTCACACCCTTGGTTATAGAAACAAATGTTATGTTGTTCAGCATCATGCCAGACCAAAGACAAAAATCTATGGACACTAGTAATGTTGGATCACATGTGAAGCAATATTGATACTCTTAAGCAAAGAGATGACCTTTAGGCACACAATTTGAATAGAATTTTCAAGAATGGAATAAAATGCTTAGGTTCATTATATAAGTTCATTATAATTTAATATAGATTTGTTGTCTAACCATATTTCTAATATGCATAATATAGATTTCATTTGACAAATTTTATGTATATTTTAACGATTGATCATGGACCTACCGCTACAATAGCCAGCTCGACCTTCAGAGGTAGCTGCAAAAGATTACAGTATAATAATATAGATTGGTTATTCTAAGCATTTTTTATAGTTTGCATTACCAATTCATCATCATTCAGGTTGTTTAGATTAATATAGATTTGTTAGTCTAACCATCTTTTCTATTGTGACAATATAGATTTCTCATTTCACAAATTTTGTGATATTTTTGGCACGATTGATCATGGACCTACTACTACAATAGCTAGCTTCGATCCTTTCGGAGAGGTATGCGAAAGATTACAGTAATATAGATTGGTTATTCTAAGCATTTTTTATAGTTTGCATTACCAATTCATCATCATTCAGGTTGTTTAGATTAATATAGATTTGTTAGTTTAACCATATTTTCTATTGTGACAATATAGATTTCTCATTTGACAAATTTTGCAATATTTTTGGCACGATTGATCATGGACCTGCTGCTACAAAAGCTAGCTTTGACCCTTTCGGAGAGGTATGCGAAAGATTACAGTAATATAGATTGGTTATTCTAAGCATTTTTTATAGTTTGCATTACCAATTCATCATCATTCAGGTTGTTTAGATTAACATAGATTTGTTAGTCTAACCATCTTTGCTATTGTGATAATATAGATTTCTCATTTGACAAATTTTGCAATATTTTTGGCACGATTGATCAAGGACGTGCTGCTACAATAGCCAACTTTGATCCTTTCAGAGAGGTATGCAAAAGATTACAGTAATATAGATTAGTTATTCTAAACATATTTTCTATTGTATGTATTTTAACTACTAGCTTGATGGTTTGTACAGGTGCTTGTCAGTCCAAAACGTGAACGTACTACTCTTGTGGAAGATTGTGCCCTGAATGCCTCCAATAGGAAAATTTTGTAAAATTTCAATTTTGAAATGTGAAACAATGTAAGAAGGGCATAATTGTGTAGTGAAGACAATTCGATAGTAACTTATTGTAATTAATCGAGCTACAACGGAGGTTTTCTTCTGGTTCTTTCCTACCGGTATGCTCGTTTGAACCAGGTTTTGTAATATCTCCTATTTATATATAATAAATTATATTCATTAAGTTCATATATAACTTTGACATCTACTATGCTCTTGTCCACATGAAGAATGCACCATACATGTTATAATTTGATAATAGAATACCTTGGATGCTATCTAAATGTATTAGAAAACACAAATCATATAAAATTAGGTTATAATATTATCTTAGTCATCTAGTCAAGGTATTAAATTTACCAAGGCTTCCTAAAGTTACAGGGAAAGAAGTAAAAATTGCAAGATATAATGTTATTCAAACCTCTTTAACTCTTGTGATTGCATAATAATAAGGTTTGTAGGGAAATCGTTGGTCCAATGTAGCTCAGAGTGATTCGGCATATTTGGGTGCAAAAGAGGACCATCCCTGGCGTAAACATACCCATACGGATGTGTTGGAATAGTCCGTTTGGTCATATGAGTTGCGGAATGAAAGTTGCATCACTTTGCAACTTTACACTACTTGCATCTGGCAAGTTTTCCCTCATTTGAAAAGTCATCACCATTGGAAAACACCTCTGAGATAGCAAAAACCAAAAGAGGTTTTCGTAGATGGTCCCAACTCGATCACGTAGCCTCTGACAGAGTGTCTATATGCCCCACGGTCTCCGAGAAATAGCCCTTCAAATATTGCTGCCTTTTAGCACTTTGGACTCTTAAGGGAAATCGTCGGTCCAATGTAGCTCGTAGTGATTTGGCATATTTGGGCACAAAGGAGGACCATCCCTAGCGTAAACATACCCATACGGACGTGTTGGAACAATCCGTTTGGTTGTACGAGTTGCGGAATGAAAGTTGCACCACTTTGCAACTTTACACTGCTTGCATCTAGCAACTTTTCCCTCATCTGAAAAGCCATCACCATTGGAAAAAGCCTCCGAGATAGCAAAAACTGAGAAAGGTTTTTGTAGATGGTCCCAACACGATCACGTATCCTCTGATAGAGTGTCTGTATGCCCCATGGTCTCCAAGAAATAGCCCTTCAAATATTGCTATCTTTTAGCACTTTGGACTCTTAAGGGAAATCGCCGGTCCAATGTAGCTCGAAGTGATTCGGCATATTTGGGTGCAAAGGAGGACCATCCCTAGTGTAAACGTACCCATATGGATGTGTTGGAATAGTTCATTTGGTTGTACGATTTGTAGAATGAAAGTTGCACCACTTTGCAACTTTACATTGCTTGCATCTGGCAACTTTTCCCTCATCTGAAAAGTCATCACCATTGGAAAACACCTCCAAGATAGCAAAAACTGAGAGAGGTTTTCATAGATGGTCCCAACATGATCACGTAGCCTTTGACGGAGTGTGTGTATGCCCCACGGTCTCTGAGAAATATCCCTTCAAATATTGCTGCCTTTTAGCACTTTGGACTCTTAAGGGAAATCACTGGTCCAATGTAGCTCAGAGTGATTCGGCGTATTTGGGTGCAAAAGAGGACCATCCCTAGCACAAACGTACCCATACAGACGCGTCGGAACATTCCGTTTGGTCGTACGAGTTGCAAAATGAAAGTTGCACCACTTTGCAACTTTAATTCCTTCAAGATTGCAATGGCTTTGTGTAGTTGGCTCGATTCCTACGTGGCGAAACAAAGTTTGGTTTCATTTCACCAAGTCAATACCGTCCCTTGAATTCTTAGGAAGTAGATTAGAACTTCCGAACCCTTGTCTTTTTTTTTCAGTTTGTTTGATCTGCAACCCAAATAAAAGAGCTTCATTGTCCAAACCTTCATTGTTAATTGAAAAAATTCAATGCTTTAGGTGTGATAAGTTTGGTCACTTTTCCAAACATTGTTCAAATAGACCTAAGCATCAAGCCTCCGTTGCAAATGTAGATGATGTCTCTCCACAGAAGAATGAAGAGCCTTGTTACCATGCAATATAATAAAGTCTTCCCTTGGGCTACTGAGTTTGATTACAAGTGATTCATCCAAGTTATTAATCTCTATCTTGTTCTTATTAGATATAGTCCTCCTTTAATATATTTTATACTGGACTCCAATTGAAGTAGATTATTATATTGTATGAAGCAGAGATTCATTTTCATGCCACATTGTACTATACCATATACGCTGCATTTTGAATAATGTTTTAGTCAAATTTGAAAGTAGTAACTGGGGTAATGAAATAAATAAAGGAAGGAAAGATTGCAAATTATGTTTGTTTACTTGCTCCTCTTGTTCAACCTGATAGTGAGTGACTAATTTGTGTGCTCTTGAGTTCTTGTGATTTTGTTTTTGCATGGGTTAATTAATTTAATTTGAAAGTCTAGGTATGTGTTAGTGTATATATAAAGATGATTCCATTATATGTGTGACATGCCTTTGTCATTGTGTTGGAATGTTTCAGCATGCTGTGTTTTGCTTGGCAGTGAAAGAAAAAACTATTTGTAGCATTGGTATTCATGTTTCCAACCTACTAAAGTATCTTCAAAGATAAAGTTCTACTCTTTGTTTATTTTAATTTTCATACTTGCACATTTCATAGTTTTCTAGTATGTCACTTCTATCTGATCTTGTCATAGTGACTTATCAATCCGCTGAGAAGCATTCCAAGGCAGATATAGTAGAAATATAGGACTGAACAAATGATGACAATGAGAAAAAGTTACCTAAAAGTCAGTTGGCATTCATTTGTAGTATCAAAGCATACATAAAAGGGTGCCTAGGTCTATGCTTTATCAACGTTAAGTGGCAGAAGGAGAGGTCTTTTATAGAGCATCAGCAAAAACATGCACCTAACTGGAAGGTGAGTTAGCGACATGAGGCTTTTGAAAGTGTGCCTAGCAGTCATGAAGCAGTGAGCAGCAGGTAAAAATGGTGCTTGGGAGGATCTAAAATGATGTTTTGAGTGGCATGATGGATGAGAATAGGCACCTAGACTGACAAGACTAACTGAAATTGGTGCCTAGCATTTATTTGACTGAGCTAAAAGGCAGGTACATCAAAGATAGGTGCTTGGAGTGGATGTTTATGCAATGTGAAGCAATGGTTTGAGTTTGAAAGATGTGTAATGCAATGTAATCAATAATATGAATAAATTTTTAATTATTAGTTATGTACTGTGAAGTAATTGCATAATTGCTTAGGTTGACTTTGTAAAAACTATATTGTAATTGAAATTTTTTCATCTATCAACATCTAGTTGTTACTTATGCAATGTGAGGTAATGCTTTGAGTTTGAAAGATGTGCAATGCAATGTAATCAGCAATATGAATAAACTACATAATATAACCATTCTTTTTATGCTATTGTACATCAAGATATTTAACCATTGCTCACTTGATTGAAATTTCAAAGAGTTTAATTATGCACATGAGGAGGAAATTAAATTTTGATTGTCAACTTCTATATATGAAATTATCCAATAATCAAGTGTATGTCCATATACAAAAATGGCATCAACGCTAACTCAAACAAAATTTTACAATATGTGGCATATGCCATCTCGGTATCTATTAAATATTTACATGCCAAAATGTCTATCTCATTCTAAACTACTGGTGGATCATCAAAATGGAGCCTCTTTGAAGCACTCGTTGCCTCTGAAGGTAGCTGCACAAGAAAAAGTCAAATCACAATTGAGATTAGTTATACTATATAATTTAAAATTGAATAATTAACATCAAAATCAATATACATTAAATTATAATTGAACTCTAAAATTGTAATCTTGATTACCAGAAATATCTGTCTCTTCAAAGGGTCAAGAGTTCTAGAATATGCCCCTCTCAAAGAACTGACCAAACCATCTTTTGTAATTTCAATCTATATAGGTGAACAAAAACATAAAACTGATCCAAGTTAGCATACAATTGTTAGTAATAGGAACATATAAATACCAAACACAAAATAAAATGAACACATACTTCTTTAGGTTGATCTTTTTCTTTATCTCCTTTAGGTGTTTCGACACCTCCTCCTTGAGCTACTTCAACACCTACTCCTTCAACTGTTCCAATACATACTGCTTTGGGTGTTGTGGCCCTTGTCAACAAGGATGTATAGTTCATAATTCCCTCCACATAAAAATGACAAGTACATATGAAACTACCAATCTATGTCGATGTATGTATAATCAATATAAGATCTTAATTCTTAATTCAATCAAATTTGAGTTCAATTACCTTGCCCTTATCCAACATTACACTTCCATAATCTAGACAAGGTTGCACCTCGCTCGCATAAGGTATTTCCTACAAGTGGAAAATAAGATAAACATATAAGTTATTATATAATTTCATTTTAATGACAATTCAAAGGACAAGAAAGTATACAATAAATAAATGTAAATGAGTGAGTGCAAAAATATATACTGTGTGCATGTCCAGGCCAAATAAAATGGCCCTCAAGGTGCTATCCATCACATTTGTCAACTCCTCGGACATCAACTGTTAAATAGACCATGTAAATAAATATTAGTACATTATACTATCTCTTATTAATATTCATTTAAAAACAAATGCAAGTTATGAATTCACAACTTAAATTTTACCTGTGTCACACCTCCAATGTCCCCCTCTCTAGTAGGAGAGGACTATGTACGGTGTGCTCCACTCCCCTGCATCTGATCTATAATGTCCACATCATGGAAGTCATAATCAAAAGTGTCTAGGGGATGCTCAGCAGGCTCTACAAGAGGACCCAAGCATATTTGGCAGCACATGGTGCAAGTATGTGTACAGAAATATGTGGACCTAACGAGGATGATGCAGCAGCACTCGAGCCATCACCAACATCACCAGAATGTGGTTGAGCTACTACAGAAGCATGCGAAACCAAAAGACCACTCAAAGAGTGGATAGCGTGAATAGTCTGTGTGGCTGCATCCTGCATAATATTTGGATGGTATACTGGAGGTGGCGGAGGAAGGCAAGGGAGGGGAACATGTGGGCGGGGTATTACTCTAACTGCCCCTACTCTATCCTAGGGTATACCTCCACCAACGCCCTGGAAGGGTCTAATGTCAAAGTAATTGACATGATGCCCTAACACAAACTCAACATATAATTTTTTTATAAAGTAAAATGGTACATCCAAATTGTTGTTCGGTGGTTTCAAAAAAACCATACACCAATGATCCCAAAAGTTTTCTACAATGTCTCTATGAGTGCACCATTTTATAGAAAGTTTTGTTTTATTAACATTAACTAGCAAACCAATTCGGGGGTTAACAAATAAAGAGGCTATTTGGGATTTGGTTATTCCAAGATCTTTCACATCATCATAGGACAATCCACATGCATAATATTCTCTCATGTCTTCTCACCACAAATGAAAGGCATTATGTTGCAAGGAGAGGGTTTCTATATTTTTAATTATTTCTTTCATTGTGTTTGACATCGAAGATAATCGAGGGACTCTCATATAAACTTCAGAAATGCCCCTTAATTGTTGTAATTTTTCATAAATTAATTCTTGAATTGATGGCTGTGGAGGTGGTGGAGGTGGAGGAGGTGGAGGTGGAGGAGGTGGAGGTGGTGGAGGTGGTGGAGGTGGTGGAATTGGTTCA
The DNA here is from genome assembly GCA_007258455.2 of Sequoia sempervirens. NCBI lineage: Eukaryota > Viridiplantae > Streptophyta > Pinopsida > Cupressales > Cupressaceae > Sequoia > Sequoia sempervirens. Next base: position 53,154 of record VDFB02118145.1, on the reverse strand, counting down.
TTTTCATTGTCAGCAGCCATAATGCCTGATTCAATATAAAAACAAATCAATATAATTAAAATTAGACAATATAAATGAAAATATTATAAAAATACCCTAGCTTTTAACAAAAATCTATAAAATTTTCTAATTTTTAATCCAAATACATAAAAACACTATTTTTAAGTCAAAATCCATTGCAAGCATTCAAATTTCATCAAAATCCATGCTAAACTCAAATTTTTCATAAAAAATCTATCAAAACCACCCAACTATTTAGGTCCAACCTTTACTGGGAGAGTTATCAAACCAATTATAGGGAAGCCATAACCATCATGAGCTTTTAATCATGCTTTTGATTGTTCATAATCATCTGCATAAATTTCATGTACATACAATAACTCTTTTTTGATCATATTCACTATGTACATGGGATCAATGAGTATTCCCCTTTTCGGGTTTCTGCAAACTTGATATAAAGAAGACCATCAAGTGTAGTTATAGAAGAATCAATATATGTAAAAGAAATGTCAAACAAAATATTGGTTTTTCCTTTATGATTTTGAATATTAATAATGTTTATAAAGATGGAAAAATCATTATCATCTTCTTCATTATCATTGTATTGAACAAAATTTGTTGAATGAATTGGCAATGGGCTTGTAAATATTTCTAAGTATTGATTAGGTGAAAAAACCAATTTATTTCCTTTGTAATTAATAGGTCATCCAACTGGATTTGATTAGAATGAGGTCTTGCACTTGGTTATAAATATGCTTACATCTTTCCATATCATGTCGAGGTGTACGATGATATTGAAAAAATGTTTTTACATTAAAGTTTGGTGGTAAAGGTTTAATTGTTTGAATATGACTAATTGGAGGAAGTTGAATCATATTCTTGTTTAACAATTGCAACATGATCACATGGAGAGAATCAAACAACTATGAAAATTTCCTATCTCATGGCCTAAATTTATATCTAGAGTTATGTTTACAGTAGTTACTTGTCTAAATATTATGAGCAGTTTGACATGAATGTTTATCAAGTAATGAATTTTTTGTTTTTCTTTTTAAATGATTGATAGTTGTTTTGAGGCATGACTTATATGATTGACCAATAGGAGCCTATGAAGGGGTACCTTCATACCAACTAATCGATATTCGATAATCATGAAGGGTTATACAAAAACGTGTTAAGGATGGATATTTCATTAGCAATTTCTTATCTTGAATATTAGGTTGTAAGTTACCTATAAACACCCTTTGAATGTCAACATCTTGAAGACTATAGGATAATTTCAAATAAAGGGATTAGTATCATTTCATAAAGTTTTTTATTTTCTCTTTAGGTCCCTGATTACAATGAACTAATTTGTTAATGTAACTTGAGGACTGATGTTCACTTGAAAGTGTTGGAGGAAATCACTAATGAGTTGTGTAAAGGAGGTAATTGATTGCTTGACAATGAACAAAACCAATCCAAGGCCATATCTTTCAATGATCTAGAAAAGAGTTTCACTATGAGTGAATCTTCAAAAATAAAGTCTCTACACAAGGTAGTAAAAACTAACAAATGGTTATTAGGATTTTTTTACCATTGTACTTTCCAAAGTGAGGTATTTCAATGTTTTGTAGTATAGGTGTATTTAAAATAGTGAACATTAATGAACTATGTGTAAGGTATTTTGGATGTTTACTATTGGTTTGATTTTGGTTTAAGTTTGAAATTTGTTGTTGTAATAATGTCATGCTTTAAATAAAAAAATTGATATATCACAAAATCATTGGGCCACATGTTGTGAGAGTTTTTCAAGTATGGTGAACTAGTATGGTGGAATGGTGGGATATTATATTTCATGTTTAGGAGGGGTGATGAATATGGAGGTGTTATAGGTGAAGGGACAAAACTATTATAATTTCCACTAGAAATTCCTAAGCTTGAGTTTAAACCATTGTTATATTCCATCATTGATGCTATGACTGGAGGTGTAAAGTTGGGAATAGAAGGCATTATTGTGGGAGAGGAAACTTATTTTCCAAAAGGATTTTGAGCATTAGTCAAAAATTTTGTGAAACTAGCTACCGAAGGAATATTAGAATCTACTATATTAGCTAGGCTATGTAACACTTCTATCCCTTCCTAATCATTTACCAACTTCCCAATGCTATCCAAAAGAGGGATTGCTTCTCCATCCAAAGGTTCAATGCTTAAGAATTGTTGAATTCATTGTAGGTCTTTATCCAATTATTCTAGATTATCATTGGGGACCTTAGAAATAACATATGCCAAGTCCACATAAATGTTAGGTTACAAAAAAGACATGGGTAATGTAGGACTAGGGAGGGAATATAAGATGGATTGGGTAGACATAATACGTTGAGTGAAAGAGTTATAAGAATCAAGCTCAACATTGGCTATGATTGCAACATAGGAAGCCATAAGTCTACAACTACATCTCACGTGGGTATTAGTGAAGTGACACAAGGTCATGAAGCTCATAAATTTTCTACAAGATTCAAAACAATTTAATGCTCATACAATGAAGGGAAAACACAAAATAGTCACAAAAACTAAAATAATTTGCACACACAAAACCCAAAACAACATAAGAATCATAGAGATAGAACTATGATCCAAATCTTTGTCAAAACTGATTGGACAGGGAATTGGCACCCTAGACTGATGAGGTTGATTTTTGTTAAATTTAAAATCTAAAAATGAGATATAGTATTTGAGGATCCTAATTGAAGATGTTTAGGTCTGCAATAGGAATACTTTTAGAAATGCACAAAATTTTAATTTTATATACATGCAGCCATAATGCCTGATTAAATATAAAAACAAATCAATCTAATTAAAATCAGACAATATAAATGAAAATAGTATAAAAAAAACCCTAGTTTTTTTTAAAAATCCAACAAAAACCCTAGTTTTTAACAAAAATCTATAAAATTCTCTAATTTTTAATCCAAATACATAAAAAACACTATTTTTAAGTGAAAATCCATTGCAAACATTCAATTTTCATCAAAATCCATTGCAAACATTCAATTTTCATCAAAATCCATGCTAAACTCAAATTTTTCATAAAAAATCTATCAAAAAACCCTATTTTGAAAAAAATCAACTAAAATTAAACAAATCTAATTGAAAATTTGATTACAGCAAATAAAAAATCAAGAATCTAACCTGTTGGAGATGGATTTGAAATTGGATATCTGATTTGCGCTTTCCACTGTGCGCCCGCCACGGTTAAGCCGAATGCAAATGAGTTTTGGTCGGTTTCATTCGGCCCGAATATATATATATATATGCCTACAAAATCGGATATCCAATTTGTAAATCTACCTTTTTACTTTGCCTCATTAGTCACCTGAGCCCCAAAAAGTCAACTCGACATTTTCGCGTTTTTGAGTCATAGAAACACGTATTTTTTTCTCCATTGCCACTTTTTGGCATACCATGATCCTGCACATGCCTGTCTACCAAATTCCTCTCATCTAACATTTTTTAGAGTATTAAAATATAATTTATTCAATATTTAATATAATAAACAATATTAAAAAACTTTTAACTCAGTTAATAATAATTTTAACATTGAAATGTTGGAAATATTGTCAATATTACATCTGTTTCCCCTTTATAATGCTTCTCGCACTACTAACTAATCATTTCTTGTCGGATTAAAGAATTGGGGTTTTTTCTAGTGTACCATACCACAGATTTTCTTTGTATGGGCTTGTTCTTCCACATTCCTATACTCTTGGAATGTTAAAAGAGAGGAAACAATTATACAAGAGGACCGATCCTCACATATTCTGTCACAACCAATGCCACAAGTCCAATCATAGCCAAACGCCCATTCCACATTTCTGCTGAGGATGGAAATATTGGTTGCTCTATCTTTCCCTCTCTGTTGTGGCTGCAATAGTATGGATGGAAGTGGATTGGGCCTGGAGAAGTTTTTTAGTTTCTGGGCATTCCCTTTTCCTTTTAGGCATCTCCGGCAGAGCTTTGGCAAGCTGTGCTCTCTAGAGTTCAACAGAAGCTTGCTTATTGGGTTACCAAGCCCCTCTCTTTGGCTAGGAAATTCCAATCGTGTTCCAAAATTCTGACGGCCACCCATGTTTATTATTCTTCTTGTTGGGCTCCCTCCAAAGCTGCCTATGGCAAGCTTGAGAAACTGCTTCGTGACTTTCTTTGGGCCTCCTCTGAATCTCACAGATGGTTTCATCGTGTGGCTTGGGAATTCTGTTGTCTTCCCAGAGACTCAAGAGGTCTCAAGTTGTTGTCTACTCAACAACAAGGGAATGCTATGTGTGTTAAATGGATTATTCATGCCCTTACTAGGGACTAGGCCTGGAAAATTCTTCTCAGGCATAGTATTCAATCTGACTTCCCTATCTATAGACCTTCCTGGAAGGGGATTGGCTTTCAAAACCTTTTGGTCATGGAAGAACTAGTCCAGATTGTTGAGAATTTTGTGGCCAAAAGCATCTGGCAGGCCTGGGAAGCTATCAAACTCTGGCTCTATTGGGATGGCTCTGGTTTTCAAGATGGGTTCTCTCTCAACCAACACAATATTTGGTGGTCGCCTCTTTTTGCTACCAATGGTAAGCCATTGGCTAAGTTGCTTGGGCTTAAGGCATTCAAATTTCACAAAAAGGGTATCCAGACCTTGCAACAGATCTTTCTCAAACCCACCATGTGTATTATGTCGTGGGAAGTTTTTTGTGCCCAGTACAGGCTTCATAACCAGGACCGTGCTACTTATGATGGTCTAGTGAATGCCATTCCTACTAAAATTCTTCATAAGGTTGGAATTCATGGGACCAAACCTTGGTGGAAAGACTATAAGTGGTATCCAGACACCCCTTTCAGGAACTACAATCCTCGGCTTGGTTACATGTGACTCTCACCACATTTTCCTATGATTCAGATTTTGAACTAGAGGTGGCTTCTTCAATCTCCCACTCATGTCTGGCGTAAAAGATTTACTGCCACTTGGTTTGCCAGTGTTGAGCCGAAGCTTGTCCACTTTTCCTAGTGTATTCTTTTCTAGGGCCTACCTGTGGGCTCTTGGCTAGTTCACCTGGGGGTCCAAGACCCTCATTGCCCTTTTTGTGGGCAAGCTAAAAATTTTAAGCATCTTTTTGGGTTTTGTCCTAGAGCATAACTTTGGACTTGGATTCATGACTTTTTTTAACCCTTTAGGCCAGAACCTTTCTCCTGGGATATGGTGTTGCTAGGAGATTCTTCCAAATTTCTTGCAAAATTCACCCAGCTTTGGCACACTTTCAGGGTGGAAATTCTCTCAATATTTGGAAAGACAGAAATACTTGTATTTTTTCACATAATCAAATGGATATTCATGTATCTTTATATGCTAAAGCTATGATTTTGTCTAATGTGCTTTTACAGGTTCAAGTGAAAGCTAACAAAGTTGCACTTGAGGTTGCTCACCTCCAAGTTCTCATCGACCACTAGGGTAATGCCCCTTGTACTGTTGTTCGGGTCCCCACTTCTCCCACCTCTTCCTGTGGTTGGTCACACTCTAGGGGCTGACAGCAGACTGGCTCTGCGTGTCCCCGTTCCCAGCCCCCGCCTCAGTGGGATTCTCGCACTCCTCGGTGAAACTGTTCTCCTCTGTCGTGAGCTAGCCAGGGGTGGCCTTTTGGTAGTGCTTTGGGGAGAGACGGTGGTGGTTCTGGGTAGCCCTCTAATGACCCTCCTACTTCTAGCTCTGGTTGGCCAGTCACTCATAAAACATTCTCACATCTGGTGCTTGCAATCTCACCCTGGCAGGAGGAAGAAGATAAAGAGGAAAAAGAGGTTAATGATGGTTGGAGTCCTCCTCCTGACGTCACTCCAGACCTCGCTGATGTATGGGGGGAAAATTTGGATGATAGAGACCTCCTGGCCTTGGTTTGGCCACTTAATGGCCTTTTTATTTACTTTGTAGTTTTGGAATTCTCGGCTTAGCCCATGTGATCTATTGCTTTTTCTAAGCATTTCCCATTTGACTCTTGGGGTGTGCCTTTTTACCACCCACCCTTTTTTTGTTAATATATATCTTTATATTTGAATTAATATAGATCGCTGCCTATTCATAAAAAAAAATTGGTTGTGACTTGCTCTCCGCCGACATACCCTTAAATATGGGCACCAATGATGCTACCGATAACATTACCCTGCTTAAAGCAAACCACAACACCCCTCCACTACTTAGCTGAGATATCAGATCTTCACCACTTGCCAACTACACTGCAACCGGCGACACGAACCCCACCATGGCTAGCCTTCCATTAATGGTCTCTGGCACTAGCCTTGAGAATGCGAGCATGTCACCAAACTTTGTGCTAACCTGGACAAACCCAATAATGTATGCATTAGAAAATTCCACGTCATATGTCTTTTTTTACACTGAGGAATTATGGTGTCTAAGAAAGAATTTACACTAAAATTAGTAGGAAGTGAGAAGGAGTCATGAAATTAGTAGGAAGAAATAGAAAACCTTTTCCATGCATTTGACTCGAAGGCCCTTCAGTGGTACTCTGCTAATGTGACCCATAGAACTTCCTTATGTTGCTCTACAGTTGGGTAGTGCAGTAGACTTCAACATCATTGAAACTATGGCTGCCATTAATGAGACTCTTAAAGAGTTCTCAAAGTATTCCAATATCATTGAGAATATATTTCTAAACACCTTTGACTTAGATGCTCATAGTCTGTTAGTTGTATCGTTATATAGAAGAGGATGGCATGTTTTGGGGGTTATTCTGGATGGTGAGAATTGGACCATGTCGAGTTAGAAATTTGGGTGGGTAAAAAGAGGAAGACATGGTTAATTCATAACCCACACATGTGTCAGATTGAATGTGGAGCGAGTGGAGAAATGCCACATTTCAAAATGAACTTTTTTGCATATTCTAGAATGCTCCACTAAATCAATCTTGTGTTGTATTAAACATGACTCACATTGAAATTCATCACCGTTTTGTCTTTGATCCAGCAAAACCACATGCTACATTCATTAAATGCATTCTCTAGACTATTCAAGTAATACTAGCAATCGCACCCTAGTGTGCAATGGGTATGCCAAAGAAGTGTGGAAGGTCAATTAGGATAAATTTTGGTCTATTTTTTGCATACATTTATGTAGTACATGAGGTCAATTGGTAGGCCATTTACTAAATGATGTTGTTTGTGCAACTAAGGTCTCCATAGAAAAGTCATAGCTTCAAATAAACTATGCATCCACTTACAAGGATCCAAACCTTTGAATCAAGAAGATAATTAGGATCCATTACCAACAGGCTCATGTTATGTTTGCACAAAGAAGAGAGGGAGAGAGAGAGAGAGGGAGAGGTAGAGGGATAAAAAGCTCAAGAGAGATAGAGGGGGGATGAATGAGAGAGAGGGGGGGTAAGGAGATAGAGATAGATAAGAAGATAGAGAGATAGATAAGAAGATAGAGATAGATATGGAGAGTAGTAGAGAAGGAGAGGGAGATATAAAGAGAGAGAAGAGAAGGATATATAGAGATGGACAAGAAAAATATATAGAGAGGGATAGAGAGGGAGATAGGTGGATGGATAGAGAGTGATTGAAATAAAACCTTTGAATCAAGAAGATAATCAGGCTCCATTACTAGTAGGATCATGTTATGTTTGCAATAAGGAGAGAGAGAGAGAGAGAGAGAGAGAGAGAGAGAGAGAGAGAGAGAGAGAGAGAGAGAGAGAGAGAGAGAGAGAGAGAGAGAGAGAGAGAGAGAGAGAGAGGAAGATAGAGATAGATATGGAGACAGAGAAGGAGGAGAGGGATATGGAGAGAAGGAGAGGAGAGGAGAGGGATAGATCTATAAATAGAGAGAGGAGAGAAGGATATATAGAGATGAAAGATATAAATATATAGAGAGGGATAGAGAGGGAGAGAGAGAGAGGGAGAGGAAATGATAGAAAGAGGGAGAGAAGGAGGGGGAAGAGCAAGAGAGAGAGGGATAAGGAGATAGAGATAGATAGGAAGATAGAGATAGACATGGAGATGGAGAAGAAGGAGAGGGATATGGAGAGGAGAGAAGGAGAGGGAGAGATAAAAGAGATAGAGGAGAGAAGGTAATATAAAGATGAAAAAGATAAATATATAGAGAGGGATAGAGAGGAAGATAGATGGATGGATAGAGAGATTTTCCTCTCTCTCAAGTCTCTCCCTCCTACGCCCTGCCCCCTCTCCCCTCTACCCTTAACCCTTGTACACCCCCTACCCTTAATATCTCTCACACTCCCCCCCCCTCTCTCTCTCAAGTCTCTCCCCTCTACCCTTAACCCTTAAACCCTACCCTTTATGTTCCTCCCACTTCCTCTCTCTCTCAAGTCTCTCCCTCCTACCCCTCTCCCTCTCTCCCCACCCTTAGCCCTTAAACCCCTACCCTTTATCTCTCCCAATTTCCCCCCATCTCTCTCTCTCAGTCTCTCCCTCCTACACCCTCTCCCTCTCTCCCTCTACCCTTTAACCATTAAACCCCACCTTTATGTCTCTCCCACTCTCTCTCTCTCAAGTTCTCCTCCCACCCTGCCTCTCCCCTCTACCCTAACCCTCTTGCCTCTACCCTTATCTCTCTCCCACTCCCCCCTCTCTCTCTATCAAGTTTCTCCCTCCTACCCCATCTCCCCCTCTCCCCTCTACCCTACACCCTTTATCTCTCTCCCACTCCCCCCTCTCTCTCACAAGTCTCTCCCTCCTACATCCTACCCCCTCTCTCCTCTACCCTTAACCCTTGTACACCCCCTACCCTTTATCTCTCTCCCACTCCCCCTTCTCTCTCTCTTCAAGTGCCCTCCCCTCCTACCCTCCCTCTCCCCTGCAATTTTAACCCCAAACCCCACTCCTTTATGTCTCTCCCACTCTCAAGTCTCTCCCTCCTACCCCTCCCTCTCTCCCCTGCACCTTAACCCTTTAAACCCTACCCTTATGTCTCTCCCACTCTCTCAAGTCTCTCCTCCCACCCCATCCCCCTCTCCCCACCCTTAACCGTTAAACCCTACCCCTTTATCTCTCCCTCTCCCTCTCCCTCTCTCCTTTCAAGTATCTCCCTCCTACCCCACCCCCTCTCCCCACCCTAACCCTTAAACCCCACCCTCTTTATCTCTCCCACCCTCTCAAGTCTCTCCTCCCACCCCTCTCTCTCCTCCCCCACTCTTAACCCTAAACCCTACCCCTTTATCTCTCTCCCACTCTCCTGCCCTCCCTCCCACCCTCCCTCCTCTCTCTCCCCCACCCTTAACCCTTAAACCCTACCCTTGGCCCTCCCTAATTCCTCTCTCTCCTTTCAAGTCTCTCCCCTCCCACCTCCCCTCCCCTCTGCCTCTACCCTTAACCCCTTTTGTACACCTTCTACCCTTAATCTCTCTCCCACTCTCAAGCCCTCCCTCCTACTCCCTCTCCCCTCTCCCATCTACCCTTAACCCTTTGTACACCCCCTACGCTTTATCTCTCTCCCACTCCGCCCCTCCCTCTAAAAAGTCTATCCTCCTACCCATCCTCCCTCTCGAGCTCCTCTACCCTTAACCCTTAAACCCTAGGACCCCCTACCCTTTATCTCTCTCCCACTCACCCCCCTCTCTTTCTAAAGGATTAAATTTGATGGTTGAATTTACCTGTCAACAATTTTTTAATTACACGGGTTATCTATTCAAGGGTTCCCTTAAAACATTATGATATACCTTAGTGTATGTAAAATTATATATAAATCAAACATATATATATAATTATAATTCTATATAAATTTTCACAGTTTATCCAAAATATCTCCTTTTTAAACTTCTTAAAATTTTGATTGTATTTTATAGCAAAAATCTTTAAATACGGTCATATGGCCATCAAATTTAAGTTATCATTTAAAAATAATATAAATAATAATATCTATATTAATATTAAAAATAGGGTGTTCGACCGAACATTCTTGGAATGTTCGGTCGAACCCATTTAATTTCTTTTTTTTAATTGCATGCATTGGTGCTTCGGCCGAACATGGGTTTGGTCGAACCCATATTCAACCGAATGTTTCCAAGATGTTCGACCAAACACTTGTTTGGCTGAACCCCTCTTTTTTCATCCTTGCTTCCTAAGGCACCAAAATTGTTGAAAATTTTGCGTTTCGAAGCTCGATTTGAGAATGAAAACGGAGGAGATCTCGAAAACCCAACTAGTATCGGGTTCCCCTCAAAATGAGCTATCCAACGAATATAGTTTTAGTATGTTTTGATTATATTATCTATCTATTTTTTAACTTTTATTAAATATAGGTTTTTCACTGAAAACAAAACTCTCTATTCTGCACAAGTGGAAAAATAGAAGATTATCAAAAAAAAATTAAAAATATGAGTGCACTAGATATTAGAGTTCTTGATCCAACAAAAAGAAAAAAAGAATTTCGATACATACAGTAAAAGTTATGCGTTATACGGTCGTGTTATATCTGAATTGTAATTGATTTGACTTTAAAACTTGATTAAAGAAAAAATATTCAATAAAAAACTATCTAACCAAGTGGAAGCACTAGATATCGGAGTTACAAATCTAAATTTGAAAGAATTGGAATTTTATCTTTCAAGGAAAAAAGTTATATGTTATATGCAAGCGCCACTTTTTAAAAATGTTGTTTTTTGAAAAAAACCAATTTTTGTGGGAGATGGAAAAAGAAGTGCAATATGATTCCAAAAAAATTGAAAAAAATATTTTTAGAATCTACAGAAAAAATATGACATGACTCTAGTTTGCATCATCTTCAAATTCTTTACGGTTTAATCGCTATAGGTGCCCGAATGTGAAGATTGTGTTTAAAAAAAATATCAGTGTCCAGTTTGGCCAAAAATTGTAAACCACTATTGTGGGATCACCCAGGAGATTATGCTAGCATGAATAAGTTCTACAATGATTTCCTTGATAACTTAGAAGAAAATGAGACCTTTTAACCCTCCATGAGGTCACAAGACCTTCCCACTATTGCACCTCCTAATCACTTTGCATACTTACATCCTGAAGTCACTATAGGACCTAAGGTCCCTCCCTCAAGTGGACCTAGTTCATCTCACCAATCACATTCACATCCCTTTTATGATCACAAAGTCACAAACACTCCCATCAACCTTTAAGAGACATATGGTAAAGGATTCACTATCTTAAGTAAAAAAGGTTGTGACACAAAACATGAACATGACATCCATCAACTTCTTGAACAAAAATCATCTAAAGCACACACAATAGGACTTGGATTTCAAGATCCTTCTCATCTTGATAGACATCCTCTTCAACCTAGGAGAATTTAGGATGCTGTAACAGTGATATTGAATACTCCTCCTAACTTAAACATTCTCCTTCTCCTCCTAATGACAAGGATGTTAGGATCCCTATAGGTCCTCTTCCTCCTATTCATGAACAAGGAAAATCTAGAAAGAGAAAACGAGCTTACAAACTAGAAAAGATCAAGTTTCCCACATATCCTCCACCTGAATGTGAAAGGAGACTTCAACTACTCTTAAATATAGGTCTTATACTTTTACCACCTGTGAATAGGTTGGTTATTCATCTAAAATACTCTAACATCCCATTTCACAAGTATCATCATATTCTTGGACATTGAATAGAAGAATGTTGGACATTGAAGGAAATACTGGGTAAGTATCAGTTCATTGATACCGATTGCTTCCCCATCATACCTTAAAACAATATAAATCCCTTCATCATGCCATGTAGTTATAGAATTCCCTATTCTCACTATTGCATGATTCTTTCACATCACCACCTCGGCTCATTCTTGCCTTTACACTTTGTGGAGGGCAAGAAGTTGTTAGCCTTCTCCTTGTAATGCATTTGTCTTTGTCTCTTAACTATGTTATTCCTTTCTGGCTTAACCATTGAAGGTTGAGAAACCAATAACTTAGTTAACATGGTTGATTTACATTTGCATTACTTGTCCCTTTGTTCTTTTTCAATTTTCATGTGTGTATTGTGTTCCCCCATATCGTGTGTTTGATGTTTTCACTCTCTTTGTACACTTCTTCTATTTGTATCTCTCTTCTTTTATATGTCATACATTGTATTTTTCTCTTTTTATTTTGTTTTTTCCTTTTGGGGATGACGCAAAGTGTAGAGATGCCCTATGTTTGGCACTGGCTATGCTATGGTCATCCCATGGCTCATGCATAGTTTGAGCGATTTTGTAGGGAAGTACTGTAACTCGGCAGCAAATTTCAAATCACGGTCGTACTCTCCGCAGCTAGCACATTTACTCTACCGAAAACTCAAGCCACCTGCTGTTATTAATTTCCACCGTGCCTAAATTGAATTTCAAGCCTGCCTAAATTTTCAATCTGCTTTTCATTTTTCCTTAGTGATCTTCATTCTCTTTTTGGCATGCAAAAACTTTCTCGAATGGAAAAAGTGCCCTCAAATGGCTTACGACTGTTCTCTTAGGGTTATAATTTCTTTTAAATTTGGATTATGGGAATGCAAATGATCTTGGCTTATTTATTCTCAACCTACGTGTCCATGTACCATCAATGGTCTTTTTTAATTCATTCAAAAAAATGCATCTTTCTTTGAATGATAGGTGCAATTTTTTTGAGAACAAAATTATTTTCAATATTTGTTTGACTGTTTCTGAATTTTGCTTTTGATTATGTGGAAATCAGAATCATTGGTTACGTCAGACAATCCAGGATCAATATTTTTATTTTCCCTATGCAGTGACTACGAATATAGCTCTCAATGATAAACATAATAAATATTTTTCACTGCAATTCTGACCCACTTCCCCATTTGTCTTTTGTTTTAAGGATATGACTGTCCTCTTGGAATTGCAAGAACGTGTTAAAATTTGGACCTGTGTTGCATTTTTAGATCAATCTATCTTTGGGGCTTCAAGAGGGGTGCGGGGTTCATCAGGTTGGGATCTCTCTAAATGGGGTTTTGGGGCAATAGTCTTTAAAGCAAAAAAATTATGTTAAAAATCTACTTTTTTTAAAGAGAAAATCGGGCTAGTTTAGATCTATTAGTGTTGTTATGTTGAAGATATTGTATATAGTTTTGTAATTTAAAAAGAGAACTATAATGACTGTTGTAAAAATTGTAGTAAGAATATTGATATTTTGTTCTATGGATATTTCTCTAGTGTATTACTGAGATTTAGCCATCTAAATCTTTGTGTTGTTGATATGATTGTTGATTCTATTTATTTTTTATTATTCTTTTTTTATTTGAACTCATTTGTGATTTAATATTGTATGATTCTATAGCTTAAAAATTTATCATTTAGGCCTAGCTTTTTCAATATATTTTAATATAATATAATCATAGGCTATACTCCCACTCTACTATGTCACTACTAGAACTATATGAATTTGCTAGCTTTATACAAATTTAGCTTTGGTTCAATGTGAAATTGAACCCATTGTCTTCTACTTTGGTCATAGTATATTTCCTAAATGGAAAAAATAAGTGATGCATAGAAATATTGAACTTGCTCTAATTTAGATTGACTATCATATACAATTGATCTATATCTAGCCCATTTGTCAAAGGGATGTTGTCTCAAACCTATATACATAGGATGTTACTTTTCTTCTCTTCAATCCATTTCAAATAGAAGTGGATCTTATAGTTATAGCCCTCAAAATAATAGAGGTATATAACATAGTTCCTATTGTAGATAATAAAAAGATGTAAAATTGAGTGTAGTAGCTTCTTTCTTTTTACTTGATATATATGAATTATTTTCATGTTTATTATATTTGTTTAATATTAAAAATAGTTTATAAATATTGTTTATATGAGCAATTGATCACAAGGATATATACATTAAGTTAGAAGAGACAAAAAGGAAATAAATGTGGAATAAAGGGATAACAAATCTAAATAGTCCAATATTGTAACCCAAACCACCTCTTAGCCTAAACTAAAAGGAAGGGAACCAAAGAAAATTCATAAAATTGAACATTTTCTACAAATAAATGTTCAAGCCATCATCAAAAGGGCCAAACATGATCACACAAACTCTACCATAGTCAATAACATCACTTCAACACTACAAATTGGGAACATATATAATAGAAACTACACAAAAACTAACAATAAGTAAGGTAAATTACATAGAAATTTAACTAGAGCCATATTACAAAGAAAACCAACTTGCCACTTAACTAGAAAAATTTTCACCCTTCAATTTTCTAATAAAATCTTTAGCATTCCTCTCCAAAGATAAAAATTTGAAATCCACATACTTTTGTAACTAGGACATTAGAAACATTCTAATAGGAAAAACTAGTAATGAGGAAAAGGTACCATTACATTTTCTATTAAAGAAGAAATACCAATATAAAATTAATCATCTTGCCCAAAAACATTAATAGCTACATTTTCCCCTTTTTCTAGCAATTGAATTAGGAATAGCATACACATTAGTATAGTGTTAGACATCAGGAACAACACCATTATAATGGAATACCAAAAACACCAACATGAGAACAATCCTCTACGCCACTAAGAATAACATCAACAATACCAAAAGCAATAAAACATGAGTAGATACAATCATATGAGAAGTATTAAGATGGTCGAAACACTTTGTTAAAAAGAACGATTATTTGGCTCAAGAGACCCAAAAGTGCCAATCATATCAACCACTCTACACAAGCTAGTGATATTGATCATACAACACATCTTTAGCAACCATGTCCCATGCTACAAGAACCCAACGTCAAGAATAGAGTCCTCATCTACAATATTTGTTTTAATATCCTCACTCCTCTTATGCAACTACAATACAACATTGTTGGCAACAAAGGAAACTATAGATTTGAGAAAATTCAACAAGTATATGTTTACTATCCCAAAAAAGCTCTTTATTTTTATCAATCCATATAAATCAAATAAATTTAGAGGGAATAACCACAACCTTTCTAAAATTTTAGCAAGAGGAGAATAAAAAGTCTAGTCTTTCCAAATAAAATGACATGCCTTCACCAATATCATGCATTTACTAGAAATAAAGTCTAAGTTGGAAGAAATAAATGCTATAATTTATTAGCATAAGGACTATAAAAAAGAAAACAAAAAAAGTTAACTGTCCCATAAACCAAATAGGACTTAGACTCAAGACTCAAAATGACATCATTGACAACTAATTTATTAAACAACAATAACCATATGAAAAACACTTAAGCTCAATAAAGCTAAACCAAATCCTCTTTACTCTTTTTTCAACAAAACATTACCTAGATCATATAAGCCCCAAATAGGGTTTAATTTGTTAAAATAGTACTTAGTGAAAGACAAAAAAAAACATATAATATATGTGAGTGAATTGTAAAAACATTTTTTTCCCTATCTATTAAACATTATCTCAAGGGTAGGTGCAAAAACATAGGAGTCGAAAAATGTTTTGGAGATGAAATAAAAGAGAAATTGCTCACAGTAAAAATGCAAGCACATTAAAGATCAATTGTGTTGTAAATTCAAGTGCATTTAGGTTTGATAAATCTAAACCTAAATATTCTTCCATTATAACATGTTCATGTTATAGAGACAAAAAGGAGCATAGCAGCTAAGAGCCACTTTATTTCATTCTATTTTCTTCATTGAGATAAAAACATGAGTGGAAGAAAATGTGACCATATTTGTGTCGAATTTGAGCCATCTCATCCTGCTCAATAGTTTCTTGATGGGAAAGAGGTAAGCTATTTTTGTTTTGATCATTACAGTCAAGCTTAATGTATATTTTATTGAATTGGTTTTGATTTATTGAAATTTACTTTCAACCAATCCAAACCCTTCTCCATCTCAAAATCCTCAACTTAATGAAATCCATGAATGTAAAATGAGGTAGAATAACATGGCCTTGAAACCCCCTTCAAACTCCTAAAATTCCCATGCATCACCTTGAAACACAACAAAATATATTATTGTAAATTAAAAACAACAAATTTGGGCAATTCAAAATGAAACTAGTGGTGAGTGGGTGACACCATTGAATCAATGGTGGTGGTGAAGTTCCTCAAGCTATAGAAATGGATGGTTCCATTAGTGGTGGTGGTTACTTAATTGAGTGGTGAATATGTGGTTTGAACTGGTGGAAATGGTATAATTGGTGGTAGCAACTAGGTTCAAATCTCATGGGCTAGCCATGACTAAGGGATAACCCTAGTCTATGAATATGAATTATGGACCATTAGTCAACTCCCCATTTGATTAGGGGATAGCTCATAACTTTTATGCATATCCCTCCATATCTTAATTTTTAATTTATTTTTTGTGACCACGCCTTTATAATGTAGGCCCATACTAGATGCTAACATAGCTTAATAATGATTCTATCATGAATCTATATGTATACAAACTAAGTTTTCTTAATTTATTAAATATATATTCTAATGTTACATGTAATAGACAAAGTGGCCCAAATAATGTCTAACCAATAGGATGCATGTATCCTTAGATTTCATAGATGCGCCATAAATAAATATTAATTTTATATTTTTAGCATTATGTATGGTGAACAACACACCTTTTCCCAATTAAGTAATAGAATGTACCATGTTAGAATAGTCCATTGTTTTTTCAAATACCATTGAATATTTATATTGCTATTTATATAAATTAATCATTTTCCTTTGTAAAGCTACCAATCCATTATCTTTGAGCCTCACTTGAACAAGTAAAATCTCTTGGTAAGCATTTCATGTTGAAGATATAGAATCCTCCTAAAGATAGCTCTACTCATGAGTTAATCCATTCAAATCCACCTTAAATAAATCATAGATATTCCCCATGCAAGGAATATAATTTCTAATTCAAAATTATCTAATTTACTTATCAACAAAACTATATATTGAGAATGAATGTTTAAGATGACTATTAAAATTCTATGATGTCTATGAAACTTTTAAAATTTATTCTTATTCAAAGGAATTATTAAACTTCTTAATTAGTTGAAACTCATTTAGAGTTCTTGGCATGTTCAACCTTACATCACCAAGATACCCTAGAAATTACTCTACTTTAATAATTAGGTGAGAAGTTTCTTCCTGAACTCTTGGCACACCCTAAAAAATATATGTCAATCATTCTAACCAAACATTTTTTTTAGATCAACCACAAAAACCAACTTGAATAAATATCAATTATGATTCATTTGAAAGTTTAAATTAATAAACACCTTTAGATTTAAAAGTTTTAGTTTACATTTACAAAATACAAACTCAACCATCATCATGAATTATAACTCATTTAAGAATAATAAAAGAAATTAAAAAGTAACAAGGTCTTGATATGAGAAACAAATTAAAAGCTTCTTTTCCATTTCATACCACTCAAGAGTTAAATTAAAGGATTATTTTGTTCTTTACACTCATTCTCTCCACCATTTCATGGCACTTTCCTTTAACACTAAGGCTAAGATAAAATAATTTATTTCTTTTTTAAAAAATGATCATTATAATAAAAGAAATGGACTTGAGGGAGTAAAATTCTAAGACTTGATGGTAGCATTGCCTTAGAAGATATGAAAAATAGGAAATTTGATAAAATCGACAAGTAAAAGGAATCAAAACTCATTTCCCCCTCAATTAAGGCAAGTGGAGAAGGAATTTAAAATGCATGTAGGTGTTAGAAAAGAATCATATAATTTTTATTATTATTAAGAATTAAAATAATATTAAGTTTGAAGTGAGAATTAAAACTATTTTAAAAAATTATCATTTATAATAATGATTAATCTTAAGTGTTATTATTTAAACTATTTAAACCGTTTAAGTCGTGAATAGATACAAAATATTTATGTTTAGATCTCAATAAGGCCTTGAAGGTATACACAATGTCATCAAAATGTGATATAGTGTAAAAATAAATAAAATAAATAAATAAAAATAAATAACATCATATTAGTATTCAAATAATGGAATATAAAATTACAAAATTAGGTAACCACTTAAGCCCAGATGACAATATTTCCTAATCATCCTTTACTTTTCACCATTCACCCAAAGGGTAAGTGCATGAATTGGAGTTCCCACCTCCTCCTATAACAAGTATAGAGAAGCAATCTAACATAAACATGAATTTTATTTTTTGCATTAAATTATAAGAAATTCATATTCCATTTATATTAATAGATCATAATTGTGTAAAAGGCATGGAAGATATTATTGTAGCAGCACACATGTTTGGTGATCTTTAAAGATGCGGAGGAGTATTTATTAATGTCATAAATTAAATAAAGAAAGGATATTTTCCAAAAAAATGAAACCTACACACATATCATTAAAATTGTTAAAACTTATGTCAATGTAAGTTGAATAAATACTAGTACCACAAACATACATGTGTGGATGTTGAAGGTCCAATACCCACTTGCTCAATATCAAATTGCCATTTTAAAATTTACATTGATATACAAAAAGTAAATAGGAACATGATATACTTACTAATGTATTACAAATACACCTAAGGATTTGTCAATGTAGGAAAATAATGAGATGAATTCACATGGGATGTAGGATGCATTGTTTGATCCTTAAATTTTATAAAAGAACATAATTTTTTATTATTTTTAACACATAATGGATTTTAATATAGTTAATTCTAAAATTCAATGAGAAATATACTAAATTACACAAATTCATTTAAAAGTGCCTATGATTTGATACTAAATGTCACCTCCAATAAGGAATCTATCATCACCATACTCTCCAACATAGAATGATAATGTGGCTCACACTATATAATGTACTCCTTAATGTTGGGAGTATCCTTCTTATGCTGTGGAGTGTGCTCCTCAACCTCAACAACAACCTCATAAATATATAGTATATTATTTATGCCTCATCACAAAGCCCTTTGGCTCATGAATGTAAATAGTCCTACAAGTATGACATATGCATTGTGACCTCATGCCTTGAATACCCACCCTCATTACCTTGTAATAGATGCACCCTATGATCAACCAAGGAATATGTGAATGAACCAATAAACTATATTTTCTAAACCTCTATAGAAATAAAGGGATTGTGGCATGTTAAATGGATGGTTGACCAAGGGGTTTCACTTGTTGGTCATGTTTATGATGTTCCCCTTCTCTATCTTGTGTAGAGATTTTTCCTCTACCTTAAAAGTTATGAATATCAAAATAATTTAGGATCTAATTGAGGACAAATTCATAATGGGGTTTAGTTAAGAAATATTGAGGCACTTCATGGTTATTACATGGTAGTTGATAAAAAATCATTCAAGCCACCTATCCAAAAAGTTATTCATTATTTATTGGTTGTTGTACCAATCCTTTGCAACTTATTTATAATGATGCATTAGTTTATGGGTCTAAGAGAAATGCACATAATTTTTCTGTCAATTTTTTTTCCCAAGATAAATTTATGGTGTAAAATTGATTACAACTTTCTCTATGGCTTTCCCATGCATTTATTTACCCTACCATGGAATCAATGTGAGATATCAAAGGGTATAATGACAATGCAATAGCTTGGTGGTGTGTGCTTTTTGTATTAGGGATTTATAATGCTTGTTCCAATACTTAAACTTTAAATTTGTTGTTTTTAATTTACCTTGATATATTTTGGTGTGTTTCAAGGTGATGCATGCGAATTTTAGGAGTTTGAAGGGGGATTCAAGGTCATGTTATTCTACCTCATTTTTTTCATGGATTTCATTCAGTGGAGGATTTTGAGGTGGAGAAGGGTTTGGATTGGTTGAAAGTAAATTTCAATAAATCAAAACCAATTCAAGAAAATATACTTTAAGCTTGACTATAATATATATATATAACTTACCTCTTTCCCATCAAGAGACTATTGAGGAGGATGAGATGGTTCAAATTTGACACAAATATGGTAACATTTTCTTCCACTTATGTTTTTATCTCAATGAAGAAAATATAATGAAATAAAGTGGCTCTTAGCTACTACGTTTCTTTTTGTCTCTATAACATGAACATGTTATATAATGCAAGAATATTTAGTTTTAGAATTATCAAACCTAAATGCACTTGAATTTACAACACAATTGATCCTTAATGTGCTTTCATTTTACTATGAATACTTTCTCTTTTATTTCATCTCCAAAATATTCTTTGACTCCCCTATGTGTTTATGGACCTACCCTTGAGATAATGTTTAATAGATAGGGAAAATAATGTTTTTAGAATTCACTCACATATATTATATATTTTTTTGTCTTTCACTAAGTACTATTTTAACAAATTAAACCCTATTTTGGGCTTATATGATCTAGGTAATGTTTGGTTGAAAAAAGAGTAAAGAGGATTTGGTTTAGCTTTATTGAGAAGTGTTTTTCATATGGTTATTGTTGTTTAATAAATTAGTTGTCGATGATGTCATTTTGAGTCTTGGGTCTAAGTCCTATTTGGTTTATGGGAGAGCTATTTTTTTTTTGTTTAGTTTTTATAGTCCTTATGCTAAGAAATTATAGCATTTCTTTCTTCCCACTTGGACTTTATTTCTAGTAAATGTGATATTGGTCAAGGCATGCCATTTTATTTGGAAAGACTAGATTTGTTATTCTCCTCTTGCTAAAATTTTAGATAGGCTGTGGTTGGTCCCTCTAAATTTCTATGGTTTATATAGATTGATAAAAATAAAGAGTTTTTTTAGGATAGGAAACATATGATTGTTGAAATTTCTCAAAAGATATAGTTTCCTTTGTTGCCAACAATGTTGTATTGTAGTTGCATAAGAGGAGTGAGGATATTAAAACAAATATTGTAGATGAGGACTCTATTCTTGACATTGAGTTCTTGTAGCATGGGACATGGTTGCTAAAGATGTGTTGTATGACCAATATCACTAGCTTGTGCAGAGTGGTGTTGATATGATTGGCACTTTTGGGTCTCTTGAGCCAAATAATCGTTCTTTTTTAACAAAGTGTTTCAACCATTTTAATACTTCTGATATGATTGTATCGAATCATGTTTTATTACTTTTGGTATTGTTGATGTTGTTCTTAGTAGCGTAGAGGATTGTTCTCATGTTGGTGTTTTTGGTATTGGACCTTGTGTCCATGATAATGGTGTTGTTCTTGATGTCTAACACTATACTAATATGTATGCTATTCCTAATTCAGTTGCTAGAAAAAGGGGACAATGTAGCTATTAATGTTTTTGGGCAAGATGATGATTAATTTTCTATTGGTATTTCTTCTAATAGAAAATGTGATGGTACCTTTTCCTCATTACTAGCTTTTCCTATTAGAATGTTTCTCATGTCCTAGTTACAAAAGTATGTGGATTTCAAATTTTATCTTTAGAGAGGAATGCTAAAGATTTTATTAGAAAATTGGACGAGGAGAAGGGTGAAAGTTGTTCTAGTTAAGTGTCAAGTTGGTTTTCTTTGTAATATGGCTCTAGTTACTTTTCTATGTAATTTACCTTACTTCTTGTTAGTTTTTGTGTAGTGTATATTATATATGTTCCCACTTTGTAATGTTGAAGTGGTGTTGTTAACTATGGTAGGGTTTGTGTGATCATGTTTGGCCTTTTTGATGATGGCTTGGACATTTATTTGTAGCAAATGTTCAATTTTATGAATTGTCTTTTGTTCCCCTCCTTTTAGTTTAGGATGAGGTGGTTTGGGTTACAGTATTGGACTATTTAGATTAGTTATCCCTTTATTTCCACATTTATTTCCTTTTTGTCTCTTCCAACTTAATGTTTATATATCTTTGCGATCAATTTCTCATATAAACTATAGTTATAAACTATTTTCAATATTAACCAAATATAATAAACATGAAAAGAATTCATATATATCAAGTAAAAAGAAAGAAGCTACTACACTCAATTTTACATCTTTTTATTATCTAAATTAGGAACTATGTTATATACCTCTATTATTTTGAGGGCTATAACTATAAGATCCACTTCTATTTGAAATGAATTGAAGAGAAGAAAAATCACATCCTATGTATATAGGTTTGAGACAACATCCCTTTGAAAAATGGGCTAGAGATAGGTCAATTGTATATGATAGTCAATCTAAATTAGAGCAAGTTCAATTTTTCTATGCATCACTTATTTTTTCCATCTAGGAAATATACTATGACCAAAGCGGGAGACAAAACGGGTTCAATTTCACATTGAGCCAAAGCTAAATTTGTATAAAGCTAGCAAATTCATATAGTTCTAGTAGTGACATAGTAGAGTGGGAGTATAGCCTATGATTATATTATATTAAAATATATTGAAAAAGCTAGGCCTAAATGATAAAATTTTAAGCTATAGAATCATACAATATTACTCACAAATGAGTTGAAAAGAAAAAGATAATAATAAAATAATAGAATCAACAATCATATCAACAACACAAAGATTTAGATGGCTAAATCTTAGTAATACACTAGAGAAATATCCATAGAACAAAATATCAATATTCTTTTACAACATTCATTATAGTTCTCTTTTTAAATTACAAAACTATATACAATATCTTCAACATAACAACACTATTAGATCTAAACTACACTGATTTTCTCTTTAAAAAAAAAAGTAGATTTTTAACATAAAATTTTTGCTTTAAAGACTATTGCCCCAAAACCCCATTTAGAGAGATCCCAACTTGATGAGCCTCGCACCCCTCTTGAAGCCCCAAAGATAGATTGAGCTCCAAATGCAACATAGGTCCAAATTTTAACACGACGTTCTTGCAATTCCAAGAGGACAGTTGTATCCTTACAACTAAAAGACAAATGGGGAAGCGGGTCAGATTTGTAGTGAAAAATCTTTATTATGTTTAACATTGAGAGCTATATTTGTAGTCACTGCATAGGCCAAATAAAAATATTGATCCTAGATGGTCTAACATAACCAATGGATCTAATTTTCACACAAATAAAAGCAAAATTTAGAAACATTCAAACAACTATCGAAAATAATTTCGTTCTCAAAAAATCCCACCTATCGTTAAAAGAAAGATCAATTTTTTTGAATGAATTAGAAAAGACCATGGATCGTTGATGGACATGCAGTTTGAGAATAAATAAGCCAAGATCATCTACATTTCAATAGTCCAAATTTAAAAGAACTTCTAACCCTAAGATAACAGTCTTAAGCCATTTGAAGGCGCTTTTGCCATTCGAGAAAGTTTGTGCATGCTAAATAGAGAATGGAGATCATTGAGAAAAAATGAAAAGCAGATTGAAAATTTAGGCGGGATTGAAATTCAATTTAGGCATGGTGGAAATTAATAATAGCAGGTGGCTTTTAGATTTTTCGGCAGAGTAAATTTACTAGCTATGGAGAGTAGGGTTGTGATTTGAAATTCACTGCCGAGTTATAGTACTTCCCTGACAAAATCCCTGTCTATGCATGAGCCATGGGATGACCATAGTATAGCCAGTGCTAGACATACCCCAACGGAAAATAGAAAATGACAAAAAGCATTGACCGGTCAAGGCTTAGTGTGTGATACTTAGGCCCAGCCAGAAAAATTGGACACCACCGCATTTCGTGTCAATTATTAATGTATTTTTGATGCTTAAGTCTATTTTATAAAATAAATAAATAAATAATTTTAAAGTAAATTTAATGTTAAATATATATTTTTAAAATAATTTTAAATTAAAATAAAATAATTGTAAATCAAATAAATAATAAAATTAAACAATTAATTATTAACATATATTCTTATTATATTTATTATTATTATAAATTTTTTATAATACAATTATATTTTTATTATTATTATAATAAATACTATTATTATATTATAACTATAATAAACTAATTATATGTTATTATTTCCTATTAAAAATGGTCGTTAGGGGTGGTCGTGAGGGTTTTGGGATTCAAGATCTTGGGCGAGGGATGCAGAGAAAGAATGGCCATCACTTCAAGATTGACTAAGGAATGGTCAGTCGACCTAGGGAATGCTTCGAGGATAGGTGTTGAGGAGCCTAAGGGAAGGAAGTCGTCAAAAGGCAGAGACAGAAGGTCTTGTGTGTCTTCAGAACCAAGGAGGGTCTTTCAACGGTAGCCTCAGAGAGAGTTGCCTTCGGTATCTAGTTGGAGGCGTGGGTGGGGTGGATCACCAAGAATGAGGTAAGTTAGGAAAAGAAAGCGATCACCCTCAAGGTATGGGGGGAGAGGGAATAAAATGATGAATCCAAGAGCTCAAGCAGAATAGGCAAGGGACTACCAGGGGTGCTAGGGAAGCTGAGATTGGGAGGAAAAATGGCCTTGTTGCGGGAAAGATGCAATGGGTTGAAAAAAGAGTGGAGGTTACCCAAGAAAGGGCTCCAAAGATCATAAAGGATTGGCAGCCCGTGCCCAGTGTGATTAAATCTTATGTTGATCAGGTGATCCCAAAAATGCTTAAATTGAGAGTACAAGGGTTAATCTGGAGAATAGGGCTATTTTTGCAAAATGGTAGGGTGATAATTGCACTAAGACTCATATGCGATAATGGTGGTCTGACAAGTGGTAAGATAAGGTGACCATAAAGTTTTTGGCGAATATCTTTACTTTGATTCAGTGTGTCTTTGCTAAAATACGATCTAAAATTCTAGAGATGCCTCATTTAAGAATGGACAGGATTGAATTTTTTTTTTTCTTGGTCAAGGCGTTTTGAGCCGACTCATCATACTTTAGATAGTATGAGGGTTTGGGTTGAGCTGGATAACTTTCCTTCAGAACTATGGTCTTCTAACGCTCTAGAATGTATTGGAGGAGCTCTGGAAAAGTTTTTAGGCATAGATGAGAAAGCCCTAAATGATGCCAATGAGGGTAGGATGAGGGTTTTAATCGAGGTGGCACCCTGGAGTACTCTGTGGGATGAAATGGAGCTAGTACTTAATGGGGATAAATGGGTTCAAAAGGTTAACTGGAATTGGTCTCAATGCCAGATGATAGTTTTGAAGATGTGGTATTGAGAGGGACTCGAGAATAAGGCGAGACCTTCTCAGACGGGTAAAGGGATTGTGGATCTAGTAGAGGGATCTTCGAAGGGCCGACTGTTTAAGAATGGTCAAGTTAAGGTTGTTCAGTGTGAGGATTCTAAGGATGTAGGGAGGAGGGATGTAGATTTACCATTGTTAGAGCATGGTGGTTTTCCTATAGGGTTGCAACCTTTGAAGGAGAGGTTGGAGGATATTGACATGAATGTTGCCCTGAAGGAGAATGCTTCAGTTTTGGACCAGGAACTTAATGATTGGGAAACAATTATGGAGGTAGGGAATTAATTAAGAACCTTGGTTGAGGTTCATCAAGAGGCAAATGTTGAGGAGAAGAAGGTTGAGAAGAGGTTAGATTGGGAAGATGAAAAAAATCTTTAATTGATTTTGTATGGAGAGGCTCCTTGGGAAGTGAGTGCTATGAAAGAAGTAGAAGAGGCTGAGAATCTGAGGTGGGAGGAGAAGGTAGTGGAGGATGTTCAAGGGCAGTTGGGAGTGGTGAAGGAGTGGAATTCAGAGGAGTCAAAGGTGTGTACTAGGAAGAGGTTGGGGATTCAATTGTAGGGTAATGGGAAAGCAACTCTAGATTGTGGAGATAAGAGGAAAGTTGGGCGGAAGACAAATGAAGAGAAAAGGTCTCTTGCAGTGGAGGCAGCTGGACAACAAAAAATTACTATGCATCTTAGATCAAGGAAGGGTGCTCCCCTTCCTAGGGGGCAATGAGGGTGCTAAGCTGGAATGTTAGGGGCTTAAACACCCCTAACAAGCAATATCTACTTAGACGTCAGGGTTGAAGACAAATCGGTGGATATCGTCCTTGTTCAAGAAACTAAATTGTAGAATGAGGAGATAGGGAGTTTGAAGGAAAAACAAAGGGCTTGGAGTTTGTCCGTTGTTGATTCTCAAGGGGATTAGGGTGGAATAATAACAATGTGGCATCCATAGCTAGTACAATCTGAGGAAGTGGTTGCAGGGAGGTGGTGGTTGGTGAGCAAATTTGAGAGTGTGAATTCAAATCTTGAATTCATTTTGGTAAATGTTTATGGGTCTGTTAATTTGGTGCACAAGAGATTGGTATGGCGAGACATTGGAGCCTTTCTTCAGTCTGAAAAGGGTTCGATTTGTATCTTAGGGCGTAATTTTAATGCAATCCTGAAGGCAAAAGACAAGCGTGGTGGGGTTGGGAGGAAGTTACAGTCTCAAACAATTTTCAAGGAATTTGTAAACTCGAACTCCTTGCTGTATATTCAATTGGTGAATGGTTCTTATATCTGGACGAATAGGAGGTCGGGTTTCAATGGGATAGCGGAGAAACTAGATAGATTTTTGTTTAGTGGGGATTTTGCAGCTTTCCCCTTTACCATGGATGGTAGGATTCTACTGTTTTCAGCCTTAGATCTTTTTTTGATTCTTCTGGAGGTGTTGGGGGAGTGAAATCTTTGCGGTTTCCTTTTAAATTTGGAAAGATGTGGCTTCGAGATCCTCAATTTCTGTTGAAATTCAAGACAGTGGTGGCATGAGCATCAACTATTTGGGAATGGTTTGTGCAATATATACGGTTATATAAAAAATATACAAAATAATCCATATTAATATCACAAATTAAAATACTATGTTAAATTCACCTATAATAATTTTTTATGTGCAATATATACGGTTATATAAAAAAAATACAGAAGTCAAATTATACAGTTTAAAGCTGTAATATAAAACTTAAAAACGGCCACATAAAGCATCCAAGCCTCATGGGTGTGTCTTGATCAAGACACTAGTGATAAATAGTCAGTAAACAAGTGCATTTACTGTAGTCCACCGCCTATTTAGGTGTTTATAGAAGAGGTCCGCCCCTGACGTATTCATTGATGGCCAGTCCCACCAAGCCAACCATAGCAATGCGCCCATTCAGCAACTCTGCTGTGGTTGTAAATACTGGCCCCGACAGAGATATTCCCTGGAAAGAGGGCACCAACGTTCCCACTAACGTTATTGTTTCGGTTAAAATAAACCACTGCGCTCCTCCACCATACAGCTGTGACCAGAAATCTGTTCCGGTCAAAGCCTCCACTGCAATGGCCGACAAGAATGCCAACATGGCCGCCCTTCCAGTGGCGAGCTCCATCACAAACTCAACCTTGGTCCTAATCTGGACAGCGCTTGAACGAGAAGCGGACGTCTGCTTTGGATCCATAAATTATAACACATTAGACAAATAAAGATATCAAGTTTTTACAATTCATAATTCTGAATCAGTTTTTGTTTCTAGTTTTGATTGTGTTTGCGTTTTTTGTCATCAATATTTCAGATCACACTGTATGATTCATCATCAGGATGAGAAAGAGCAAGGAAGAGAAAATTGATGATGGATCATGGAGTGTGATCCAAAACAATTTTCTCTTCCTTGCTCTCTCTCTTCCTGATGATAGATCATGGAGTGTGATCAGAAAGTTGATGACAAAAATACAAACACAATCAAAATAAAAAAAAGTACAAACTATAAATTGGGCATTTGAAGTGTTCCTTGCCTGGGTAGAGCTTGAATGAGAAACGCCTTCTATAGTGAATGGCGGCTCTGGTTCCTGATCCACGCAACAAATTTTAAGAAATTAGACAAAGCTGCAGTTAAAAAATATACTCTAATTGCAAAAACGAACAACAAAATTGCAAACCTGTAAAATGCACTTGACTTGGAGGTTACTGTGTGGCAACCTACTGATATGATCCACTTTGTTCCTTTGCACTGACCCGTAGTTAAGGCCTGCCGGAACTTTTGTCATAATTGAAGCCATGAACGCCATTGATGAGTGCTAAGAAAAATTAGATTCTCTTCGACTTGCTTTTGAAATGATTGTTGAATAATATTCGGGTGGTGTTTGTAGACTTTATAGCTCGGCGAGGTCGAATTTGAGGTTGAGATGTGGGCCAACTCTTTATCCCCTCCAAAACGTGGAAACCGCTCACTGGACGTTCACATTGATATTTTGAAACATTATTTGGCTGCACAGGGGAATTTTTGTCCGAAGTGTGATTAAAACACATTGTGTCATTGCAACCACTCAATTCATATTTCATCTTATCCTTTTATTATTCTATGGATTTTCTTTTTAATGAAAAAGGTATATATTATTTTTTTATTGATAGAAAGGAAGGATACATAAAAAACTGTGGGTCGAAAGATATATTCTGCCTGCAAGAATGCAAGTTTATGGACATGACATACATCACAACATGTATAACATGCATATGGACATATAAATTATACCCATGGATACATTAACAGAAGGAGATGGAGGAGACGGGTAGCGGGGACATCACGACTATTAGTTATTAATTAGTTTTAAAAATATTTGGTGCTTAAGTTTATATTTAAACAATTTGGACACAATGTATTTTTGGCGCTTAAGTCTATATTAAATAAAATAGAATTAAAAATAATTTTTAAGTATATTTAATGTAAAATAAAATATTTTTAAAATAAGTTTAAATTAAAATAAAATAATTGTAAATTAAATAAATAATAAAATTGAACAATTAATTATTAACATATATATTATATGACATATTTATTATTATTATCAAAAAAACTATAATGTAATTAAATTTCTATTAAATTAAATTAATTGTAAATTAAATAAATAATAAAATTCAACAATTAATTATTAACATATATATATATATATATTAAAAAGAAGGGGTAAAAATTTTATTCAATCAAATCCAAAGTACAAGGCAAAGGTCAGAGGCCCACCAAATCAAGACCACCACCGGAACAACCAATAACAACACTACATATTCTTGTCTTCCACTTTAAACCTCTCCAGGGTCCCAAGATAATCAAAAGGTAACTCATCCCTTCCACTAATATTGTAGCCATCCGCATTCTTAGAGGCCCACTTCGCCAAACAATCAACCACTTTGTTCCACTCTCTAGGGATATGACAAAAGGAGACATAATCCACAGAATTGCATAGACTCTGAATCTGTCTAACCACAGAGGCTAATTGCCAACTAACATCATCCAAACTCTAGTTGTTCAACATATCCACAACAATCTGAGAATCCGACTCACAGATGATCCTCCTCCAGCGTAAAGAGCATCTATGCTCAACTGCAATCTTAATAACAAAGGCCTCCATCAGATTATTAGAGTACTGACCTTTGTAAATAGAGAAAACAAAAACTACACCACAATCATTACCCCTACCAATACCCCCAACACCAGCATGACCAAGGTTCCCACGAGAAGTGTCACGTCTCATACATTGACTTATTTTGACCATTGACCTATTTTGATTATGACTTATTATGACCGTTGACTTATTTTGATCGTGACTTATTTTGACTATTTGACTTAGTTTGACCATGACTTATTTAGATAATGTTTAATCATGACCTTATGAGATTTAATATATGAAGTATGATATGTGTTAAGAGCAATGCTTTAATATAATTGTTTCTTTCAAGAATTATAAATGCATTCATATAAATGTTGAGTTAATTATTGTTCCTATGATGGTTACTAATACTCTTTTGTTTTGCATGCCTGAGTGCATCTGAATGGCAGGTGATCGAAGGCCAAGGAGATCGAAGGCCAAGAGTGTGATTGAGGAAAAGGAGGTTAGCTTCTCGACAGGGTAGAAGAGGAGAAAACTCTCGGTTATGCACACACCACTTACATCATGTAGCTGCATTAGATCATGTTCGTTTTTACAATGTGATTGCGTGAAATGATTAGCATAGCGAATTTGAATTAAGGTTAAATTAGATCATGAAATTATATGGCTTATTCTATTTCCTTATTTCTCATTATAAATTTGAGCAAAAAGGGTTAAATCTATAGTTTGATTAAAAGAAAAGTATTTAAAAATTAAAACAAATTAAATAAAAATAAACATAACATAAATCTGTTTATTTAATAATTACATAAAAGGGATATAAATAAAAATTTGTTTAGGGACATATGGTTAATTTTCTTCCAAAAGAATTAAGAATGAACAGCCCAAGAAAGCATGGGGCTCTGGAAAATTCTGTCTCAAAATCAACAATTTGCTGGGTATGTGGCAATCCTTGTAAACTGCTGTCATCTGAGGATTTCATGCATGATCCTCGAAAGGAGGAAGAGGGCTTTTTAAGAAAGAACATAGGACTTTGATTTAATTATTATGATCATCATCCGAGAGCTGGAAAAACAGAGCTGGGAAACAGAGTGAGAAGTATTGCTGAGCATCTGCACTAGAAGACAACTGTGCCAGGTTCTTTTTGCTATGCCTTCTTTCAATTTTAATATCAAACTACAGTAAAGAAATACTTTGTTCTCTGTTTAGAATACAACTTTCCAAGTTTGTTTTGAAAACTGGGTAACAGATTTCCATTCTGTGTTGAAATTATGGAACACATTCCTTCTTCTCCATTAGGGATTTTCGTCCTGTTGCAAATCTGCATTTTAATGAAGGAATTTCAAGTGTATTTGCAATTTTATATATACAATGTCTGCATATCTGTCTTGAGACAAAACCGAATGTAGCTTATACTGGACAAATGTCTTTTTTTTTCTGAGTCTGAAATTGCTTTGGGAATTTAATTCCCCTTGCCCTCCCCATGGGAAGGGCGTGGTCTGTGGAGGCTCGCGTCCTCCACAGGCCGCGGCCTGTGGAGGGCACGAGCCCTCATGCCCCTCCCCATGGG
Organism: Sequoia sempervirens; assembly: GCA_007258455.2. Taxonomy (NCBI): domain Eukaryota; kingdom Viridiplantae; phylum Streptophyta; class Pinopsida; order Cupressales; family Cupressaceae; genus Sequoia; species Sequoia sempervirens. The sequence goes on along the minus strand of VDFB02118145.1, from coordinate 22,521 downwards.
AGGGGAAAGGGCTTTTTCCTGAGCCCTTTTGGTCGCTCAATGCCAGTAAGGAAACCATGTTAAATACCCTGTTAATTATGCACGGCCAGTAAATTCACAAATCTGAAAACCAGAAATTTCTATATTTCGAATTTGATACAGCTGAACATGAATTTCTACACATATATACATATAGAATTTCTTACTTCGAATTTGATACAGCTGAACATGAATTTCTACACATATATACATATAGAATTTCTTACTTCAAATTTGATACAGCTGAACATGAATTTCTACATATATATATATATATATATATATATATATATGTATATATACAAAATGACTACATACATATATATATATATATGTATATACCTATATATATATATATATATATATATAAATAGATACCCATGCATTGTATATACAAATTGAGACAGAAAACTCTTTCCCAGAAAAGTAGTATAAAATCTGTTTTATAAATATCTTGAATCTGAAGCAAGGACAGGAAAATCTTGAAAAGCCATATAACAGAAAGTAGAATGAATTCTGTTTTATAATTATCTTGAATCTGAAGCAAGGACAGGAAAATCTTGAAAAGCCATGTAACAGAAAGTATATGAATTCTGTTCTTTGAATTACTATAACCTGAAAACAATAACAGAAGTGTTTGAGACAGCATATAGACTGGAAAGTACCTTGAATATGTCAAAAAGAATACAACATGAAATATGAATGAAAGACTGTCTTCCAAACCTCAGAATTTTGAACAAAAACTGTATTGTATCAGTATATTATTTTACTCTGTACCCTGTAATGAAATAGGGAATCAAAACTGTCAGTCATTGAAATGCATATGGAAAACTGAAAGCACTGTTCTTACTATCAAATAGTGCACTGAAAATTATAATATATATATTTCTTTTATCCAAATTAAAAAGAGAACACTTACCAAAGGATAAATGGCATCTTACAACTGAAATATAAGGAATGTACTCAAAATTCACTTCTTTTAATTGATGAAAAGATGAAAGCCTGTTTTGAAAATGTATTAAGTTTCTGTTAAGTATTATTTAACTGCACTATGGTAACTTCCGGGACAGGGTGCCGAAGGTGGGCGAACAGAGACGGTAGTATTACCTTTTCTAATTCTACCATTTATTATTATTTTGCTTGGCCAAGCACTGTACCATTGAAATAGATGGATTGTTTATTTTAAAAGCCTAGAAATTTATTTGAGTCTCTGCCACCTCTTGTTGCAAGAAATGTGTTTATTTCATGTTACAAATGCATATAGGCATCAGGCACGCACCGAGAGTGCCCTCCTATTTTACCATTTCGGGTTGCTAGGCTCCTTTATGCAGGCCGGGGATTCCTTCGAGTTAGGAAGGGACCTGGGGAAGTCATGGACTTCGTGGTTGGGCGGAAAAGGCGCCTGAATCACATTCTTGGCCCCAGCTCGCAAGAAGACCAAGGTGTCACGGCGGTTGGTGGATCCAAGATTATTTACTATTAATGTACTTATGTATCTTTCAGACTTGGCTTGTGAAGCTGATATTTATGTATATACATTTTGAAATTCTTGTTGAAACTTGAAATGGAAGTGTATTTGAATGTATTAATGTATCATTGATTGATTCCTCCAAGTGAAGAGGAATATGTGTATATGAGAAAATCTTTGAAATACTCATGCTTTGTTTAATTTGTAATGATGATATTACTTTATGAAATGCAAATTCAAATTCTCTTTATTTCATTTGGAAGAATTATGAGAAATGTTGACTTTTCGGAAACTTATGGTTGATTAAATTTAGAATACTCTTAATTTCTCTTTAATGATGAGTTAAATGGTTTGGAAACACTCTTAATTTTTTGAGCGCTACATCTTGGTATCAAAGCCATAGGTTCAACACTCGGACCTTGAGACTTCTACGCTATAGGTTGCAATGTGAACCTGTTGATGACCTAAATTTCTAAGAGCATCGAATGAATTAGCACCCTATATTGGGTCAAAGATTTCTTTTATGGGTTGGAACCTCAATGAGTCTTGGATGATTAAGTTGAGAACCAAGAAGATTAGATATGGTATGACTATATTAGTTGAGAGTACTCATCGGATTAGTGACATTTTCAAAAGAATCCTTAGTAGGAAAATGTCATGGTCAAAGCAAGGATTGGAGATTGTACCTTTAAAAATGGTTGAGACATTGTGATGGATATATCTAAGCCAAGATGGCTAAGACATGATGAAAACCTATGAAGTGATGATGTAGAATAGAGAAATATTGAGAAAAGAGGTCTCTTGAGGACATAAAAGGTGAATGACTATGATCTAAAAGGTTAAGTTACAAGGTTACTAGAGGTAAAAATAAAATATGCATATATTAAGACAAGTAGAAAGAACAATCACCTACGACCATTAATGATTAGATGATGCTTTAAGGAAGAAGAGAATCCAAGAAGGATGTCTGCAATGGTAAAGGTATTTGATTATGAGAAAGCTGATTTTAGGTGATGTTTGTTCTTTCCTAATCAGGATGTGTGTATGATCCTTGTGATCTTTAGTAAATACAAGTTAAGCCTCCTTAGGAGTCTTCAATATGGTCCTAGGAGAAAAATTGTGTTCAGACAAGTTATCATTGTCAGCCTTAATGACAAGGCATGAGTTTTGATCTTATGAGACCTTATGAGTCCTATATGCTGGATTTACATAAATGATATATATATATATATATGTGAATATACACTTTGCATATATTGTGCGAGTAATGCACTCTTGTGTGATTTATATTTGGTGTGAGGAATGCATCGTGTGAGTTAGGCACTTTGCATATATACATGTATAATGTATGAGTAATATACTCCTGTTTGATTTATATTTGGTGTGAGTAATGCATCGTGTGAGTAGGCACTTTGCATAGATACATGTACAATGTGTGAGTAATGCATCGTGTGAGTTAGGCACTTTGCATATATATACATACGTGTATAATGTGCGAGTAATGCACTTATGATTTTCTATGGTTAGTGCAAGTAAAGTGCTCAAGCTTGTTCTTCATATTATGTTAGAGATGGTATACTTACCTTGTGTGAGTGACGCACTTGAATAATTTTTGTTTTCATATCCCGTGTGTATGTGTTTTGGCATATTTATTTGTGCAAATGAGAAATTTAGGTAATTAATGTGTGAATGTAGTAGTAATGCGTTATCCATATGAATGGTGTATATCTATAAAGTGGGAATTGGTAATTGCTTTTCATTGTGAAAGAAGCATTTGGATACCTTGAGTTGTGGATGTTCGCTAGTGTTTGACCATGTGTGTCATTATGTGGCGATTGAAGTTCCCTTGAAAGGAATGCAATTTTTGTGGTATGGCATCTTCAACGATGCTGGATGATGAAGTAGAATGGATCTCTTGTTTTGTGTGACTGGGTCTTAGATGACTCATTGCACTCTATAATTGAATGTGCTCTCTTACTTACTTCAGATTTTGAAACCTAAGTATGGTTGGGTATTGTACTCCCTCTCTGATGACTAGAGTTAGTCACACAGTTCTTATGTTATGTAACTTGGAAAGTTTGATATCTTATTTACTTATTTACTCATTTATTTTATTATTTTTGTTCAATTTATTGAATGGCGTATAGGCCAAAGTTGAATTTTTATTTATGTGCATGAGTAAGTATGGCCATCGAATTTTCGATACTTATTTATCTTGCGACCATTATGGTCATGTGTGAATTATTGTTGAAAGGGTGCACATTTTATGCCTTATTGTTGAAATCGACTTTTCTTTTCCTTGGATTTGATTTAATTTTTCTAAATGGTGGCTATACTTGGATGTTTTAAATTAATGGTCAAGTTTCATGTTATGTGCTCTATCATGTCCATGATGGACCTCTGATAGATCGTATGAGGGGGTATAATACAGAGAGTGCTTCAGTTCCTGGTATGCATGTTGATAGAATTATGATAGATTGAATTCCTTAATACGCTGTCTGATACAAGTATTTAATCTTGAAATAATAAGAAAGTTTTGAACACTAGTGTTGCTACGGGCCTATTATTTTTGTATATCTTGTTGGTATTACTATATGAGAGGACACTGCGTCTAGATAGTACAAAGGAAATTTGAAAACATGCTTTATGGAATTGATTCCTAAGTATATCCCTTGAGTTTTGAGAAAAACTTGTTTTGTTTATATTGATATAATAGGTAGTGGTAGGAGGATGTTAGTTGAGAAAGCAAAGTGGTTGTGTAGTAAGCTTCAATTAAGGTGGATGAAATAGGAAGGTGTTGCAGGTGGTGAAAGGGTAGAGCAAAGAAACACTTTGGCAACATATATTGTTAGATCAGAAGAAGATATTTTAGGATGGATAAGGGCATAGGAATGGAAATTCCTCATAGCTATGTATTAATTAATAAAATGTGAGATGTTGTGGTAAGATAAAGTTTGAATGTAAGAATGAAAGACTAAAATGACAATAAAATAGCAATGAAAGTTGAAAGGGAGGAGAAACCCTTGAGATAAGAAAAATAGTGGGGGATGAGAAGAGAAAGGCAAGATTGGAAAAGTTGATTGAAGTTCGATATATAGAGTGAATTGTTAAAAGGGGGATAATAAAAGTGTTGTAGAACTAAAAATGGATGGGAAGTTGCTCAAAGATGTTCTAAACTAGAATAAACCAATAGCTAGAAATGGAAGTAAAATATGGATTGATTAAGGAATACCTAATAAGTAAGGTGAAAAAGATGAAATCAATGAAGTGTAATTCAAGTAAGATGAAGGGCACTAAATATACAAGAAGAGAAAGTTCAAAAATCAGAATTATCAAAGGAATGGATTGCAAATGTCCTAGTCTCAGAATAGTCAGTGTATTGGACCTCGTTGGAGCACCTTTGCAGTTGTTTTTCTATATTTGTAATTTATATAGGTGAAGTAAATAAATTGGATAATAATAATAGATAATCTGGGTTGAGCCTTCTCGAAGGCGGGAAACCTAAGAAGGGATGTTTTAAAGGAAAGAATGTTCATTATGGTTCTAGACTTAGGAAAGTTGATGATTGAGGATATGGGTCTTACAGAATCCACGATATTTTTGAAGGACAAAAGGTTGAGATGCCTTAAGGGGCCTTCAATGGTAAGGATGTTTAGATAAGTTTTGTCTTGTAGACAAGGTATGAATGATTGATAAGGTGGATCCTCTATGCCTGATTGTTTTTCTTTTAGTAAAAGTACTTACATGTGTATGATATGAGAATGGTGCTTGTGCAACAATGCACTTCTAATGCTTTGTGCAATGACACTTCTATATGGGTGTTTGTACTCATAGCATAGAAAATTGTTTCCTTAACTACACTGATACTTATGCTTGAACGAGAAATGTTCTCTATACTTATACTAATAAGAGTGAATAAATTCTTAAGCTCGAAAGATGTGATGTTATTATTGTAAGCTCTGGTGCAAGAGATATTTGTTACTTGGATATATAATTGGATGGTAGTAATACCATATGTGTGGTGTGCATGACTGGCACGCTTAGCAGGATTCAGGGGTGGTGCTAGCGGAGCCCACCAGGATTCTGGGAGGTGCAATGTTAAGTTGTGGAACCATGATATTGTGGAGTACAGGGTCTAGTGGGACCAATATTAGATGGATAAATCATAATACCACCTAGGAAAATACAGATGACATTAACAAATATTTTCCCCATTTGAGATTATAGCTTACTTTTCTTTTGATGCATATTGTGACTATGATACACTGATACTTCAAACTCCATTGTGTGGATTTGATTTTAGACATCGAGACGATGTCTCTTCTCAAGGGGGGAAGGATGTCACGTCTCATACATTGACTTATTTTGACCATTGACCTATTTTGATCATGACTTATTATGACCGTTGACTTATTTTGATCGTGACTTATTTTGACTATTTGACTTAGTTTGACCATGACTTATTTAGATAATGTTTAAGCATGACCTTATGAGATTTAATATATGAAGTATGATATGTGTTAAGAGAAATACTTTAATATAATTGTTTTTTTCAAGAATTATAAATGCATTCATATAAATGTTGAGTTAATTATTGTTCCTATGATGGTTACTAATACTCTTTTGTTTTGCATGCCTGAGTGCATCTGAATGGCAGGTGATCGAAGGCAAAGGAGATCGAAGGCCAAGAGTGTGATTGAGGAAAAGGAGGTTAGCTTCTCGACAGGGTAGAAGAGGAGAAAACTCTCGGTTATGCACACACCACTTACATCATGTAGCTGCATTAGATCATGTTCATTTTTACAATGTGATTTCGTGAAATGATTAGCATAGCAAATTTGAATTAAGGTTAAATTAGATCATGAAATTATATGGCTTATTCTATTTCCTTATTTCTCATTATAAATTTGAGCAAAAAGGGTTAAATCTATATTTTGATTAAAAGAAAAGTATTTAAAAATTAAAACAAATTAAATAAAAATAAACATAACATAAATCTGTTTATTTAATAATTGCATAAAAGGGATATAAATAAAAATTTGTTTAGGGACATATGGTTAATTTTCTTCCAAAAGAATTAAGAATGAACAGCCCGAGAAAGCATGGGGCTCTGGAAAATTCTGTCTCAAAATCAACAATTTGCTGGGTATGTGGCAATCCTTGTAAACTGCTGTCATCTGAGGATTTCATGCATGATCCTCGAAAGGAGGAAGAGGGATTTTTAAGAAAGAACATAGGACTTTGATTTAATTATTATGATCATCATCCTAGAGCTAGAAAAACAGAGCTGGGAAATAGAGTGAGAAGTATTGCTGAGCATCTGCACTGGAAGACAACTGTGCCAGGTTCTTTTTGCTATGCCTTCTTTGAATTTTAATATCAAACTGCAGTAAAGAAATAATTTGTTCTCTGTTTAGAATACAACTTTCCAAGTTTGTTTTGAAAACTGGGTAACAGATTTCCATTCTGTGTTGAAATTATGGAACACATTCCTTCTTCTCCATTAGGGATTTTCGTCGTGTTGCAAATTTGCATTTTAATGAAGGAATTTCAAGTGTATTTGCAATTTTATATATACAATGTCTGCATATCTGTCTTGAGACAAAACCGAATGTAGCTTATACTGGACAAATGTCTTTTTTTTTTCTGAGTCTGAAATTGCTTTGGGAATTTAATTCCCCTTGCCCTCCCCATGGGAAGGGCGTGGTCTATGGAGGCTCGCGTCCTCCACAGGCCGCGGCCTGTGGAGGGCAAGAGCCCTCACAGCCCGCCCCCTCCCCATGAGAGGGGCAAGGGATTTTTCCTGAGCCCTTTTGGTCGCTCAATGCCAGTAAGGAAACCATGTTAAATACCCTGTTAATTATGCACGACCAGTAAATTCACAAATCTGAAAACCAGAAATTTCTTATTTCGAATTTGATACAGCTGAACATGAATTTCTACACATATATACATATAGAATTTCTTACTTCGAATTTGATACAGCTGAACATGAATTTCTACACATTTATACATATAGAATTTCTTACTTCAAATTTGATACATCTGAACATGAATTTCTACACATATATACATATAGAATTTCTTACTTCAAATTTGATACAGCTGAACATGAATTTCTACATATATATATATATATATATGTATGCATATACAAAATGACTGCACATACATACATATATATAAAGATACCCATGCATTGTATACAAATTGAGACAGAAAACTCTTTCCCAGAAAAGTAGTAAAAAAAATCTGTTTGATAAATATCTTGAATCTGAAGCAAGGACAGGAAAATCTTGAAAAGCCATATAACAGAAAGTAGAATGAATTCTGTTTTATAATTATCTTGAATTTGAAGCAAGGACAGGAAAATCTTGAAAAGCCATGTAACAGAAAGTATATGAATTCTGTTCTTTGAATTACTATAACCTGAAAACAATAACAGAAGTGTTTGAGACACCATATAGACTGGAAATTACCTTGAATACGTCAAAAAGAATACAACATGAAATATGAATGAAATACTGTCTTCCAAACCTCAGAATTTTTGAACAAAAACTGTATTGTATCAGTATATTATTTTACTCTGTACCCTGTAATGAAATAGGGAATCAAAAATGTCAGTCATTGAAATGCATATGGAAAACTAAAAGCACTGTTCTTACTATCAAATAGTGCACTGAAAATTATCAATATATATATTTCTTTTATCCAAATTAAAAAGAGAACACTTACCAAAGGATAAATAGCATCTTACAACTGAAATATAAGGAATGTACTCAAAATTCACTTCTTTTAATTGATGAAAAGATGAAAGCCTATTTTGAAAATGTATTAAGTTTCTGTTAAGTATTATTTAACTGCACTATGGTAACTTCCGGGACAGGGTGCCGAAGGTGGGCGAACAGAGACGGTAGTATTACCTTTTCTAATTCTACCATTTATTATTATTTTGCTTGGCCAAGCACTGTACCATTGAAATAGATGGATTGTTTATTTTAAAAGCCTAGAAATTTATTTGAGTCTCTGCCACCTCCTGTTGCAAGAAATGTGTTTATTTCATGTTAGAAATGCATATAGGCATCAGGCACGCACCGAGAGTGCCCTCCTGTTTTACTGTTTCGGGTTGCTAGGCTCCTTTATGCAGGGCCGGGGATTCCTTTGAGTTAGGAAGGGACCCGGGGAAGTCATGGACTTCGTGGTTGGGCGGAAAAGGCACCTGAATCACATTCTTGGCCCCAGCTCGCAAGAAGACCAAGGTGTCACGGCGGTTGGTGGATCCAAGATTATTTGCTATTAATGTACTTATGTATCTTTCAGACTTGGCTTGTGAAGCCAATATTTATGTATATACATTTTGAAATTCTTGTTGAAACTTGAAATGGAAGTGTATTTGAATGTATTAATGTATCATTGATTGATTCCTCCAAGTGAAGAGGAATATGTGTATATGAGAAAATCTTTGAAATACTCATGCTTTGTTTAATTTGTAATGATGATATTACTTTATGAAATGCAAATTCAAATTCTCTTTATTTCATTTGGAAGAATTATGAGAAATGTTGACTTTTCGGAAACTTATGGTTGATTAAATTTAGAGTACTCTTAATTTCTATTTAATGATGAGTTAAATGGTTTGGAAACACTCTTAATTTTCTGAGTGCTACAAGAAGAACCATCAGTATTAATTTTTAGGACCCCCACCAGTGGAGGCATCCACCTCCTTTCCCGATAGACCCTTTGCCTGACCTAACGGGGCCTTCTTCTGGTAAAGCATCCCCTTCTACTATCCCCCAGGTTCAAATTCTAAAAAATAGCAAGATCACCAGGATCAGTATTTTCAGACATATCACACTTAGCAGAAATAGTCTCCTGAAGCCTGCTAATTATCTTCTTCCACAATTAAAAAATTCCCAAATTGGAGCCACAAAAAACTCTACGGTTCCTTTCCAGCCAAAGGTTCTAGAGAATGAAAATAAGCCCAATAGACTAGGCCACCTGCAGAAAAGAAGTCTTTGTTGGAGGCCTGCCCAAACTCTCCTAAAAATAAATAAGGGAGGTAGCATGAGTACAACCATGATGCCAGGCCTCCCACCATCTATGCCATATCTCTCTAGAATAAGGGAAAAGAAAGAACAATTGGGAGGCACACTCCTCACTGTGCGAACAAAGAAGGAAAATAGAAGGTCCCTGAAAACCTCGCTTGCAAAGATTTTCCCAAGTGAGACACTTCTTCTGAGCAACGAACCATAAGAAAAAATTGCATTTGGGCCAAGAGAAGTTGTACCATACCTTCTTCCACCATTGCACCTCAGCTAGACCATGTAAGTTCCTGTCAAGCATAGCATAGCCTTGAGTAACAATAAATTTACCTTTTTGACTAGGAATCCAAGCCAAAACGTCCCTAGCATTAAAGGAGCTGCAGAGCTTGCCCTCCAAAAATCTAGTAAGAATAGCACGATCCTCATTAGAACCACCCATGGGCCACTCCTGTGGCTCCTTCTAGCAAGCCATCTTTTCCTGAAAAATACAATTGAAAATTTTAAAATGCTCCACCTTAATCCAACTAGCATCAGGAAAAATATGGCACAGAGGCTGAACCTGAGGAAAGCTAGAAAGAATGGGAGGGTGACCATCCCAAGAGTCTTGCCAAAATAGAGCATCAGAGCCTCTATTACAAATCTAGAAGAACCCTTACCCAGTAAAGCAAGCTACAACACATCAAGGCTATTAGCCCTAGGAAGAGACCCTCCTTAATCAATAGAGCTCCCTTCTTAAGGGTATCCCAAATACAAGAACCTTTACCCAACAAAGCAAGCCACAACACATCAAGGCTATCAGCCCTAGGAAGATACTTGTGGGAAAGAATCTTGGCCCAATCTCGATCTTGATTGTTGCACCACTTCCAGTACAGCTTGGCAGCCAAGGCTATGATAGCAAGAGCCATAGACCTAAGACCAAGGCCCCCAGCATGCTTCGGCCTGTAGATAGACTCCCACTTGACTAAACTCCACTTTTAGGAGAGAAGGTTGCCTAACCAAAGAAATTTATGAGATAGAGCATCAAATTCCCACACAAAGGTGGATGGGGGAACCTGCACACAACACCTATAAATGGGGAGAGACTACACCACCATCTTTAGAAGAACTACTCTCCCAATAGAGGATAACCATCTATAAGTCCAATGACTAACCTTACTCCAGAATTTATCCAAAATTCCCTGCCAGTAATCCCTACACTGAGATCCCAAAGCCAACGGGATCCCAACGTACATCAAGGGAAGAGAACTGATCTGAAATCTAAGGATCCTCGCAATCCTGCTCTGAAAAAGCTGAGGAGTATTGAAGAAATAAATGGAGGATTTGTCATCATTAATACACTGACCTGAAGCCTTCAAATAGATGTCTAAAGCTATCCTGAAGTTCACTACCTCACTAATTCTAGCCCTGCCCATCAGCCCAATGTCATCCACAAACTGAATATGAAAGTAGGAAGGGAGATAATTGCTCCAGCTCCAACCATGGATAAGACCCTGCCTCACCTGAGATTTAATAAATCTTCCAAGACCCTCCGCCATTATAATGATTAAATAAGGAGATAAAGGGTCCCCTTGCCGGAGTCCTCGAGAAGCACTAAACAAATCTAAAGGTTCCCCGTTAATGAGAACCAAGAAGGAGGACGAGGTCACACAACTAAGAACCCAATTCACCCACTACTCATCAAATCCAAAAGTGAAGAGAATTTTCTGTAAGAACTCCCAGCTCACCCGATCATAAGCTTTAGACATGTCAAGTTTAATAAACATAGCCTAAACCTTAGAGTTAGCCATAAAATGAATAGCTTCCACAGCTATCACAACACCATCCAAAATTTGTCTCCCTTTAACAAAACTACCCTGCTCAGCAGAGATCAGAGTACCGAGGAGTGGTTTTAGTCTCTCAGCAATCAATTTGGTGATGATCTTGTAAACAACATTACATAATGCAATAGGCCTGAATTGAACCAGCTGATTAGCTCCCTCCTTCTTATGAATGAGAGACAAGAAAGTAGAGTTCATGGACTTGAGAATCTGTTTACTCCTATGTGATTCCTGAACCACCTCGAGGAGATCAAACTTTATTATTTCCTAGAACTCCTGAAAGAACTCAATCGAAAACCTATCCGGTCTAGGAGCCTTACCTTTTTTCATATTAAACACCACTGTCTCCAATTCAGGTAACAAGATAGGACCTAAGAGGGCCCCATTCTTCTCAGCAGAGACCAGGTGAGGAATACAATCCAAGATGGCCCTCTCCTCAACCCTATTAGCAAGATCCTCCCTAGAAAATAGGTTTGAAAAATAATTAACTACTTCCCTAGAAATATCAGCACAGGAAGAGAGTTGAGCCCCATTAGGCAAAACAAGAGAGGAGATAGAATTCCCTTGTCTCCGAGCCTGAACCAAATTATGAATGAATGCAGCATTCCTATCCGCCTCTTGAAGCCAATCAACACGATATTTCTGCTTCCAGAAGATCTTCTCCCGAAGTTCCCACTCTTCCAATCCCTTAAGAGCCAAGGACTCAGCTTTACTTTGATCAAAGGTCAACCCTTAGTCTCAAATATGATGAGTGATGGTGTCCAACTTGGAATGAGCAGCCATCTTTTGAGCATGTAGGTTCCCAAAACATTGTTTATTCCATCTCTTAAGCTTGAACTTCACATGCTGAAGCCTCTTTTTAAAAGTAAGCATGGCTGCCCCATGGGTAGGCATCCCCTCGTACCACCAATCCAACATAAGATCATGCAAAGACTGATCTCTTAACCACATCAGCTAAAATTTGAAAGAGGTATTTTTGGTGACTCCATAAACGGTGACAAAGAGCCTAATAGGCCATTGATCAGAGCCCCTCCAATCAAGAATTTATGAACTGGTGATCAACCTATTGTTCATCCAATAGTAGGAAACAAGAAATCTATCAAGCCTTTATGAGATAGCCTCATCTCCTATTATTCCATGTAAAGACCCCATTGGTTTGCTTCACATCAATGAGATTCAAGGAACCAATCATATCCTTGAGTAGAGTTGCAGAAGGGTCCAGCCTGGCTATCCCACCATGTTTTTCATTCAGGAAAGTAATGACATTAAAATCACCAGCCAAAATCAAAGGGAGAAATGGGTCCAAGGCCTAGATGAATCTGATGTGAGCCCAGAGATTTGAATTACCTAAAAGATTAGTAGGAGCATAAATATTGGATAAAAAACACCTTTCTCCAATTGCAAAACAAGAGGCTACCAGAGGAATGGAAGACTGACTAGAAATCCACCATAAGGGGAGCACATTCCTTGGGTTTCAGAAGCAAGCCACCCCCCTGAACTATTGAAAGCACCCACCCCCTGCCAATTGCCCTCAGGCTAGATGCGTGAAGCACAATTAGCCAAACCATCCACTGTAAGCTTTGCTTCCTAAATAAAAACCACATTAGGTGACTGAGATTCAATTAATCTACAAACAACCTTTTGTCTAGGAATATTGTTCAACCCCCTTACATTCCATGATAAAACAATCATTTATGGGGGTGGTAGAAGTGGGAATCAATGGGTTTCAAAGACCCAGACTCAACCAAAGTATCACCCATAATCTTGACCTTCTCTTGATCAATCTTCCTTCCACTCCTTAATGGTTTATCAAGAGGCCCCTGTTTAAAATATTTCTCTTGTAAGCCTAAAACAGGAGGAGCTTTGTTACCCTTCACAGAGTTTGAGGCCCCCTAGGAGCAGGGGGATTAGGAGCTACCACAACAGATCCCTTCGAAGCCTGTGACCCCTTGAGATCCCTGATATCCTGAACCTAAGAAGGCAGATCCATAGCTATCTTCTCAACCTGAAGGTCCCCTGGAGATAAAATCTGATTCTCCTTCTTTGTATCCTCATCCCAAACTTCATGCAGACCCTTAGCCCTAGAAGAGAGCTCAACTAGAATACCTTCTTCTTGGACTAAATCTTCAAGAACATCAAATCTATTAAAAGTACCCTCATTCTGTCTATCCAACTAGGTTCTCTTCTTTCCCTTACCTTTGTTACGTGACTTAACTAGAGTAAAACCCTCATTTTCTATAGGTTCATTAGAAAAATGAGCCTTCCCCTTGTCCCCCCTAGGAGGTCCAGAGTCAGCCAAGGGGAAGGGCTTCAATCTGGGAAATTTGTAGTGTAAATGACCATATTCATGACAAATTTAGCATCTAAAAGGGAGGGTCTCATAATCCAGCTGCTGGATCCAAGAAGAAGATCCCATCCAAGTTTCCATAGAGTCTGGTAACAAATTATTTAAATCAAATTCTACACAAATACGAGCAAAATAAATTACATTACGATCTTGAGTTGGTGTAGCTGATCCCACAGGTTTTACAAGAAGTAATGAAATTGAGTGAAGAATATCTTCCCTCCAGAATTCCAAAGGAAGCCTCGACAAAGGAACCCACACAGGTACCCATGAGGGGATCTCTTCAATAGAGTTGAAGCCCATGTGCCAAGGCTTGATGAAAAGCCCCACCTGGTTAAAGAAATAAGGGCCTCCTTCAAAAGCCCTATTCCTATCCGACATGCTTGAAAAGATGACCAGAAAATAGTTATTAGCTACCATAATAATCTCCATATCACCTTCAGGATTGCAAACCCGACGTGCCCAGGAGTCCAACATAGGTAGAGAAAGACGAAGGCCCAAAAATTTGCAAATAAGGGCATGATTACACCAATATTCAACATCCTCTGAAACTTGTTCAAGTTAAATAACCAAAACTGGTCGATCCTCGGATCTCTCCAAACATCCATTTACTTTTTTAATTCGAAACATCCCTTTTGAGGAGGAGACCCCGTCTCTGGATAGGGGTTTACCCATCTGATCTTTAACATTGGCATGCAAGAAAGAAGACAACTATGCCATCTCCAAATCCCTAGAGGAAATCTAAGACAAAGCAAAACCCAGATTCTCCATGGACCAAATAACACAACCAAACCAAAAAAGAGAGATGGACCAAGAGACCCATAGTCTCAAATCGCAAAACACCACCTGCCAAGAAAATGTCGAGCGCAACAAAAAACACAGGAAAAAAGTTCTCCCACAACCAATCAAATATTGGACCCTAAAGCCAACCCATGTACCCTTGAGCACAAGTAAAAACCCCCCTGAGATCACACCACAGTCATGGCCAGCAGTCACAGGCAGAATGGAGCTTGGAAGGGCTAGGGCACATGGGCCCTAGCTTGCACCTAGCCGTCGCATGAAGCCATCCCCAAATTTTATAATTATTAACATATATTATTATATAATATATTTACTATATATTTATTATTATTATAATTTTTTTATAATGTAATTAAATTTGTATTATTTTAGACTGTAGGAATTGAAATTAAGTAGCCACCTCCACCCCCCTATAAATTTTTTTCATGTGACCAGTGATGCTTGGTAAACTTTTATGATATGAAAATTATTCTGTTATTATATATTTACTCTTGTTTTTATTTATTATATATTTTTATAACAAGTAAATTTGTATTATTATTTTATTATTATATCTATATTATATTATATTATGTATGGAACTAATAAAAGTAGATTACTCAATGTAAACTAATTCTAAATAGCTCACACAATTCTGAGAAACAATCTTCACAAAAAAAAAATCTTTACAACAATGTGCAACTCTTGTTTGCAACTTGCAACCAACAACTCCAATTTCAATTTAATTTCTTCAAATCAAATTACAATTAGAACAAAAGGTCTATGACCACAACAAGCCCTTACAATACTATAGGAAAATAAATATAATAAAAGGATTTGCAACAACAAATCAAAATCTTGCAACACAAATACTCTCCAACAACAACAAAACTTCTCGTAGCAACCCAATATAGAAATCTACAACAAAGGGTGATGTTTAGAACTCTATAATCAATCCCCAATCTTTAAAAACACCATCAAATCATTTTCCTAGAGGTATGCTATGCTCTTCTCTTCTCCTTTTCTTGTATTCTAGAAAGCTTGTCTCAAAAAATAAAATTGTTTTTTCATTAAACAACTCCAAAACCACCACAAAAATGAAATGTGAGTGCATTTCATTTAAATTTCTTGTCATTTCAAACCCATTTCAAAAACCCATGCCCCTTTTTTTGACTCTCCATTAAATTAATTTTCATTAATCAAAATTAATAAAAATATATTTTAAAAACTCAAAAACATGTTGTGAATGCTCAGAAATGCTTTAATGGCCTTCTAGATTTTCCCATGAAAGCAAAAATCAGCTTTTCCCAACTTGGGCGACCACCTCCTAATTCCCTATTTTTTAGGAGTTGAGGAATTTCAAATTTGGAGTCACAATTCAAATTAGTGGTCTCCAAGAAACCCACAGTTTCCTTTTCTTTTTCAAGATTTTTTCATTTAAAACATTTTTTCCACTACCCCAGCTTATCCTATTTTGACGCAAATTTACTCCAAATTGAAATTTTCAAATTCCAATATTTCATGACATTCAAATTCACAAAACATATGAATTTCACAAGATAAACATGAAATTCAATTCACAACAACATTGCAACAAAAATTTGAACCTTTTTTGTTGACACAAGATAGCCACTATGCCATGGATGCTCCTACATCAGACACCCATGGTAGAAGAAAAAATGATCTCATCATTTTCCAAGAGGATATCCAAGATGAGTAATTTCAGCTTGAGACAACCAAGAAGCATCCTCAAGAGGCCTTCCAATCCATTTTACCAAGTAATCCATGCATTATTTTCTTCTAGTGCTCTTACTCACCCTGCAATCAAGAATAGTTTCAATATGCTTTTTCCCTAAACTTGATGTTTATGCTTGTTGTTGCACATCTACTATAACTTCATAATTTTCAAAATAATTAAACATGGTTAGATCAAAAATATTGAAAATTACAAAAAAATTGAGTTCACTTGGAAATTCTACTTTATAAACATTACCTAATTTGTGTTTTCCCAAAATCTGGCAAGACCCAATCTTCCTCATTTTCAACTTGTAAATTCCCACTAGAAACCTCTCTTTTCTCAAATGAACCATCTCCTCATCACCAACTTGAAACTATTTGTATTTGTATCTCCTCTTCAAATCAACATGAGTTTTGTACTAAAATTTCATTTTATGAATGTTCTCTCTTACCTCTTCATGTCTAGTCTCTTCATGTGTTCCTCCTCTCCTATATCTCCCAAAAAGTAGTTTTCAGCTACAAATTCATCATTAGTAATAGAATCAAAATATTCATCCCTTCCATTTCCCTCCTCTATGTCTAGTTCAATTTCACTAACATAATCAAAATATTCTTCCCTTTCATCTTGCAATAAACTATCATCCATACAAATATCTTTATCAAATGAGAAATCATGAACTTATGCAAATGGAATCTCACCAAAAAAGTCAACATTCACTTTCTCACCTTATTCCCTGCTCACAACTTTAATGCCTTCATTCTCTATTGTAATTAGTGCTACAATATATATTCTTCTACACAAATATTATCTTGCTCACATAAATTAACAACATCATTTTCATAAAAAATAGATTTTACCTCTTCTTTGTCCACCAAAACCTTCACTTTATCTTTATTGAGTGCAATCCATACTACTACAACTTGTATTAGCAAATCAAAATATTCATCCTAATCCTTTTCCACTATTTGGTTAAAACTCTGTGAATCAAACTTTTTACAATTTTATTACATAACTTTCATTCTTCCCTACTCAAGGGCCTCAACTTGTGTTTGATTCCATCCTTCAACAAGGAGTATGTATTAGCATACCCATCATGTACTACACACTTGTCAAACTTCCAAGGGCTTCACAAAAATAGGTGATGAACATCTATAGACATAATGTCACATAAAACTTAATCATGATAATCACCTATCTTAAATTTTACTAGAAATTATTCATTTACCAGAACTTTACGATCATCCTGCAACCAAGCAATCCTATATGGATGTGGGTGCCTTCTTTCCAAATGCAACTTAGTTACCATTTCCTCATAAACAAGATTGTTGGTGCTACGACCATCAATAATAACATTGTGTCAAAGAAAAATGGCCCCTTGTCATTTTCATGGCCGTTTAGGTCTTGTTTCATGGTGTTGGAACTATTTTGCTCTACTAAAATTCAAAAAATTATGTCTTGTGAAGGTGTCGTGAAGTGTTGTAAGATATTTCTACATTCTTTTTTACTCTATTAATTACAATTCACCTAAAAATCACATTTTTATTGATCAACAAGTCCTATTTTGAAGTGTTCTAAAGTCTTGTAACAAGCTTTCATACTTTTCTAGGCATGTCTTCACTATTTATCCTTTTCTTACGCTTTATTTGACCCCTTTATGCTCTCATATGCTTACTTAAGTGTATTTATGAGTATTATCCTAAAAAACAACATTAAATACAACATATTTCCTGAAACAAATTTTTAGGTCCTAAGAGGGACCCATTCACCATGGGTGGTAAATCAGTCCCCCTTGGCCCCAAATTCAAAATATTTTAAATTTCCTTTCAGGAATTTTATTAAAAAACACTTGATGTCGGCATGTGATGAGGTATGAATGGGTAACTAAGGAACAATTGTGTATAAATAAGTGATTCTCACCAAATTTCAGCCCCCATTGATCAAGCTCACTTATTCACCTATTCATTCAAGCATTCAAGCATTTTACAACATCTTTTCAAGAATTATTCAAGAATTTTGGAGCAGCCATTGACATTACTTCAAACTTGCATCATCAAGGGTTTGGTAAGATAAATAGCAATTGCATGTTATTAGTTTATCATTCCTGTACATTTCATTATTTTATTAAAGGTTTGTTTACCAAAAGTGGGGTTTGACCAAGGAAATCCCATATTCACTAACCTTAAACAATTTTTCCCCTATTGCATGTTTGTTTGTAGACCTAGGTATGCAGATTTGATAAGATTTTTCATGTTGATAATTGGTTTACAAGTCAACTAGGTGCTTCAAGTAAACTTAAGTTTATTTCAAGCTTGGAGAAGGTTTTATGTAGAATTCACTTTGACAACCCAACAAGCAGTGATTTCCAAATATGGTGTTGTAGAGTTATCTCCTAATTTTTTACAAATTTACGAGAGGACTGATTTTCCACTCATGGTGAATGACTCCCACCTTAGGACTAATTTTTTTTTTTTAGATTTTGGATCCCGACAGATAGAAACTTGCTTCCGACAGTTTTTTACCAGAGGGGGACTAGTTCACCACCCTAGGTGAATGGGTCCCACTATGAAAAATTAGTGATTTCAACCAGCATCCACAACATTCTAGATTCATTAGATTTTTCCTAGGTGCACTCTGGTTTAACTCATTGCTTTTTTTTATGCATATCTTATGATCCTGAACAACCTCATGCTCCTTTAACTCCTCATGATTATCTTGTACGAGAAGTAGACATCATTGGAGGAGATTATGCTAGCATGAATAGGTTCTACAATGATTTCCTTGATAACTTAGAAGAAAATGTGACCTTTTAACCCTCCATGAGGTCAGAAGACCCTCCCACTATTGCACCTCCTAATCACTTTGCATACTTACATCCTGAAGTCACTATAGGACCTAAGGTCCCTCCCTCAAGTGGACCTAGTTCCTATCAACAATCACATTCACATCCCTTTTATGATCACAAAGTCACAAACACTCCCATCAACCTTTAAGAGACATATGGTAAAGGATTCACTATCTTAAGTAAAAAAGGTTGTGACACAAAACATGAACATGACATCCATCAACTTCTTGAACAAAAATCATTTGAAGCACACACAATAGGACTAGGATTTCAAGATCCTTCTCATCTTGATAGACATCCTCTTCAACCTAGGAGAATTTAGGATGTTGGAACAATGATATTGAATGCTCCTCCTAACTTAAACATTTTCCTTCTCCTCCTAATGACAAGGATGTTATGATCCCTATAGGTCCTCTTCCTCCTTCTATTCATGAACAAGGAAAATCTAGAAAGAGAAAATGAGCTTACAAACTAAAAAAGATGAAGTTTCCCACATATCCTCCACCTAAATGTGAAAGGAGACTTCAAATACTCTTAAATATAGGTCTTATACTTTTACCACCTATGAATAGGTTGGTTATTCATCTGAAATACTCTAACATCCCATTTCACAAATATCATCATATTCTTGGACATCGAATAGAAGAATGTTGGACATTGAAGGAAATACTGGGTAAGTATCAGTTCATTGATACCAATTGCTTCCCCATCATACCTTAAAACAATATAAATCCCTTCATCATGGGATGTAGTTATAGAATTCCCTATTCTCACTATTGCATGATTCTTTCACATCACCACCTCGGCTCATTCTTGCCTTTACACTTTGTGGAGGGCAAGAAGTTGTTAGCCTTCTCCTTGAAATGCATTTGTCTTTGTCTCTTAACTATGTTATTCCTTTCTGGCTTAACCATTGAAGGTTGAGAAACCAATAACTTAGTTAACATGGTTGATTTACATTTGTATTACTTGTCCCTTTGTTCTTTTTGCATTTTCATGTGTGTATTGTGTTCCCCCATATCGTGTGTTTGATGTTTTCACTCTCTTTGTACACTTCTTCTATTTGTATCTCTCTTCTTTTATATGTCATACATTGACTTTTTCTCTTTTTATTTTGTTTTTTCCTTTTGGGGATGACGCAAAGCGTAGAGATGCCCTATGTCTGTTCCATGTTGAACCACAAGGTCCTTGTCTTTCTCTCTTTTTGTTTTGTGTTTTAATTTTGGGGATGATGCAATGCATTGAGATCGAAATGTCTCCTTCATGTTGACCCTAAATATTTTTCATTTTCTTTTGCCTTTTAATTTTCTTCCTTTTCGCTTGTGTTTCCGTTTTGGGGATGATGCAAAGCGTCGATACCACAATGTCTCTTCCATGTTGACCCAAAATGGAATTGCATTTTCATTTTTTTTCACTCTCTTTGTGCCATTCTTCTAGTTCTATGTACTTTGGGGAATGATGATAGTTCCAAGCTCTTTCATAAAAACATTGCAGCAATGAACATTCTGACCCGAAATCTAGAGATCCCTTATGTGTTTGGTGTTCTTTCTTTTTTTGGGGGAAACTCCATTTATTTTGTCTTTCATTTTCCTTGATATAACACAACCTAAGTTTGAAACATATGACTTGGCATAGGGCTTTCTAGGTTGGCTCTCATGTCTTGTTTTCTTTTTTCATTTTCTTTTCTTCTCTACTTTAAATTAATTGCTCACTGAACGATGTGTAGCAATTCCTTTAAAGTGGGAGGAATACATTACCATAATTCATTTCAATTCTTAGTTCCTAGTGCAGCCTTGTCATTTACGTAATGCATTTGTCACTTTATGGATGACATTAGGTGTGATGTCCTTCATAATTGTGATCTTTCTAAGCATATTACATTCCTCTTGGTGGCCTAATGTGATGCACTGCATCCCCTAAGTTGTGAATATACTATTATTTGATTGGTCCTCTCTTAGGGACATTAGAAACAAGGTTCCCTAAGTGACTAACCTTGCATGAAATAAACAAGACTCCTTCAAACATTTTACACTTTACACTTTACATTTTTACCTTTTTGCCACCTTGCATAACACAACTTGCATGACTGTGGTACTTTGTATTTTTCATAATTGTGTTTTGTTAAAGTTATCACAGGTATAAATTTAATATGGTTGAGCAGAGCCCAATTTAGTGGTAGTTGATTCTTTTTCCCATGAAATACTGCGTTTGTGAGTGGCTACCAACTAGCATACGTATCTTACCTTTTTGGGATTTCTCACACCATGGAAACTAGTTTTGTGGCCCTAGAGTGAGTACATTTGGGCCTTCTCACCCATTGGATCGTCATGTGTTCTGTCACCCCAAAGTGAGTACACATTCTCTTTTTCAAACAATAAGCCTAGATCTAATCCACAACTAGTTGGTTTGACGATCAAAGCTTCATCCGATTCATTTCAACACTTGTGTGTTTGTTTGTTCTTATGCTTAGTTTTCCATGAGATCTTCATCCTGGGGGCTTGATCATCCCTCTTGGTCATTGTCATTCCATCTTGCTATTGTAAGTACATTTGAACCCTCCTCTCAATGTTCATGGCTACTTTAGTGTGATTTTAAAGCAAGCTCATCCTTCCTCACTAGTTAGGGCTGTACGCAGAAAATGGCCTTGTAATTTTCATAAGGGCCTTTGTGGTCTTGTTCTCGATGTCAAATCATTTTCCAATTTTATGTTGCAACATGGCTTGAACATGCATATTTAGGTACTAAAATTCATTTAATGATGTCTTGTGAAGGTGTTGTGAAGTGTTGTAAGACATTTCCAGAGTCTTCTAGACTCTATTCATTACAATTCACCTAAAATCATCTTTTATTCATCAACAAGTCCTATTTTGAAGTGTTGTAAAGTCTTGAAATAAAGATTGCTTTTCTAGGCAAATATCTTCACTATTTATCCTTTTCTTATGCTTTATTTGACCCCTTTATTCTCTCTATATACACCTAAAAATGGTCATGGCATTTAATTAATTAAATACTAGTTATTTAATTAATATTCAACTACATATAAATAAATTCTCAATTTATTTATATTGTTCACCCTTCTCTAATTCTCTAAATCTAAAATTATTCTTCTAAATTAATTAAATAAACAAATTTCCATAAGCTTGTTTTATTTAATTAACCTTCACTAATCTCGATTAGGAATTCAAGCACATGTCTACAACTTTTTGTGCCACCTCACCAAGGTCACATGAAATTAAATCATTCTAATTTTTAATTAGAATTATCTTCAACCAATTTTAAAAGCACATGGCTTATTCCTCACACACTTCCACCAATTTTCAAACATATGGTCTTTTCTTCCCACAAGTCTTCGATCCAAATGGCATGTTTCCTATTGTTCAAGAGATTATTCCATCCAAATGGAATGTTGTCTTTGGTCAAGGGGACAACATCTTGATTCTCTCCATATCCACTATTCATTCTTCTTGTTCAA